>JAJEJH010000328.1:0-17006 GCA_026122585.1 Anacardium occidentale | reverse complement strand
TTATTAAAAATTTTTAACTTATTGAAATATAAACGTAAAATATACATATAAAATACATATATAACAAATACATAAAAAAAAAAAGATGATAAAATAAATATAAAGAAATAGGACACCTATTTAGTTATTGAAAAATTATATTAGATAGAGTATTATATATGAATTTTAAAAAAATATGGTTCATGGTTTGATTTAGTTTAATTTGAAAACCTTCCGAACTGTAGCTTAAATTGTAAATAAACATATACAAAAATTAACAAAATAAATTTAAAAAACAAGTGATATATCTAATTATTTATTGAAAATTTATGTTATATATATATATATATATGTGTGTGTGTGTGAATTTTTAAAAGATATGGTTTATAGTTTGGTTCGGTTTTGAAACCTCCAAACTCTAGTATGTGTGTTTTTTTTTTTTTAATTTATCAATTCAAACCAAATTGTTTTGTAAGTCAAACCAAATTTAAAATTTTAAACAGTTTGGTCTAGTTTTATTGTTTGAATCAAATTAGGCATATTTCTAAAGAAAGTTAATATTTTTTTTACTAGGAATTTCATTTCCAATAAACTGATAAACTTGAATACTACAACGACAAAAGCTTTTAGCGACGTTTTTATTAGCCTTTAATGACATTTTAAAATGCTACAAATTTGTATACTAGCATTTCATTTAACGTTGTTATAGCATGCATCAGTTTTAGTTTTATCGACATTTATAAAAATACCAGTAAAAGACATAGAAAGCGTTGATAAAGTGTAATAAAATACTGACAATTTATATAGGCGTTTACTGGCGTATAAAAACATTGGTAAAAGAGCTTTGGTGCCAACACATGTGTTCCAGCTGTGGTTTGCGCGTTTTTCTTTTTTTTGCAGCTCATGATACATTTGGCGACATTTTTTAGATTTTTAGTGGCATTTTGTGTTTTTCCCACCAATTTTCGTGCTTTTTTTTGACAATTGAGGGGCGTATGCCGACATTGTTGGAATTTTACGGATATTTTTTTCATGTTTATAGTGATCTTTATAAGACTTATAACGGCGTTTGTTTTTCAACAACTATTTCTTTCTTTTTTTTTTATATTTTTTGGTTTATATTTTCTATTATTTGTATTCATTACAAATTTCTTATAAACGATTTAGTTAATATACATTAAGTTTAAAGATTTAAAACTTAAGTTTTATAGTAACTTAATTTTAGCTTATTATTTTAATTAATTATTTAGGCCATGCTTTCTTCCATTACTTTAGGGCATGAAGTAGAGGGATTCTCATAGTCCACTTGGCAGAATACTAATGGTTGATTAATTCCAAAATTATTCAGTAGAGCAAGCCACGTGCCCCCCTGAGCCCCATATTATCCATATCTAAATTAATAAAAAAAGATTATCGTGATAATCCTATCCCTTTCAACATGAAAAAATGTTTAAATTATTGAATATAATATCATCAAATCGAGAATCCAAGTATTATAAGTTAAATCCAATCACTGTAGCGTGATTATGTAGGAAAATATTCCGTGCTCACTGTCAAAATGCATGTTATCATCGTCGCATGCCTCAGTTTACATGTTCGGCAATTTATGATTTTAATTATTACCTGTAAACTATATTATAGAGGAGCATGCATGGAAGAGTTGCAATGACATTAATATGTTGAGACTGAGATTGAAAGATCCAAATTTTCATGTTTTTGTGGGTATGACATCAGGGGGGGATTTAAAACAGGTCTAAAGAAAGTTTAGCAACCGAGATAAAATATTTTATCAACATTAATATCATAAAATATGTGTCGTTAATCATTTTTTTTTATGGTTTTTAAATTTTTTTAATGATTTTTTTGTTTTCTTTAATGATTTATTCTTCCTTCTATCAATATTATTGTTCATTGATTGAATTCTAAAAACTATCCTCGATTCAAATCTAATTTAAATTAATTTTTATTTAAATTTAATTCAATTCAAATTAATTTTTATTTGATATATATTCTTTAAACAATTTATGTTATATTGAAAGGATATCTATTAGTCTGATTAATTGTGTGAAATTCGAAGTTGTAGCGGAAAGGAGGGAACTTATCCTTAATAGTAATTTCTTTATTATATTAATATTTCTTTCATAGTTAATTGTTGACACCAATCTTACATCTTTTCAAGCAAATAATCATTTGAAATGCGAAAATTAAGATAGAAACTTGATATACATAACAAATACTCATTCAAATAATACGTTGTATATTATCTAGCTCGAAAATTTTTGTTCACCAATGATAACAATAATATACTGTTGCTCTAGTTTCGTTCTCATATGCTGATCCTAGTTGATAGCCACAAGAAAAGGAAGAAAGTTGTTTTGATTGTTTGAAACAGAAAACTTCAACTTCAATGGGCACATAGTGACTGAGAACACAAATTCAGAAACTTATAGCTGCAATTTGAGTCCCTTTCTTCGTAACATATTCAATTCTTTTGAGATGTGAAAGCTATTTTTTATAAAAAGGATCATTTGAGATGAGTCAATTTGGGCAGTTCACATGAACAAATTAAATTCGAGATGAAACTTTAGTTTATTAGCTTAATTTGAGTTCAATGGCTCTTTAGTGATTCTTTATTGTAATTTTTTCTGACAATTTTCTTTATTTTCGACTTCTTTTCTACTGTTTATTATTTTTCTTTAATGATTATTTTTTTTTATTATCTAATACTTGTTGTATTCTTTAGCATTATCATTCACCATTTAAGCTTGCTTGAACATGAGCCTAATATTCTTGCAATGTCATTGATCTAATATTTTGACTTATTGTTAAGATATTGTCTATTTTTTAGACATAAAATTCATCAAGATTTTGTTTTTAGATTTTATTACTCAAAACGTGTTTCGACGGTTTAAGAATTTACACTAATATTGTTTTATCATTCTCATATACCTTAAAATGCTAATACATATCTAACATGTCTTTGTATTTTGTTGATATAAAATTTACTTCATAGTAATGTCCTCATAGAAGTTTGTCTTAACATTATTTAAGAGTACATATGAAATGGTATTGATACTATTTTAACAATCTTAGTCTAATTAATTATAAGAAGGCTAGAGGACTTATTCCCACTCAAGGTTGCACTCAAATACATATTCTCATTCTCTAATTTTTTAAATCCCAAACACTCACCCTTTTTTCCATTTTCCATCTAATTTTGTCAACACATTTAAAAAAAAAAAACTAAAATACCTTTAATAAAATTATAAAATAATATTTAAATATAAATAGATTAAAATTTTTAAAAAATATTTATATTTTAAAAATAAAATGGCAGCCATTGTTGCCGGATCAAGTGACTTGAAACAGTCATCTCGTTGTAAAGTTAGCTAGATTTGATTGCTCCGATTGGCAGAGGTAGCCAGATCTAACTACTTCTACTAGTAATCATGACAAAAAATGATCGATGGGATCAAGATTGACCGTTTTTAATCATTTGGATTTATTATCGACGACCACCATTGTGGCACCAATAGTGGTGACAACTTTTAAATTTTTAAAATTTTTTTAATATATTAATAATATTTTATATTTAAAAAAAATTATTTTATTAATAAAATGATCAAAATGTTTTTTTAACTTTAAAAATATTATTATTGATCGTTAAATTTAATTATTGACTTTAATCAACGAACGAGTGTTTAAGTTTTTAAAATTTAAAATATAAAAATTTGACTTTAAATGAAATTTTGAGTGGAAATATGTCCTTTGGCCATTATAAAATACATTATTGACATGTTGTCCACTTTAGACAAGTAATCTGTGACACGTCTGAATTTGGGTGGAGCTTAATCCTTCCCAATAGTAAGTGCAGTTTGCCTCGTTTTAGGGCTTCCTTGTTTCAGGCAGCTGAAATCATTTACCGCATGTCTTATTGCTTGTAGGTCGTAAGTTAGGCCCCTTGAACTCAATTATAGTCAAAGTTCAACCATCTGGGACAAGACTTCAAAGTAATGAATCATTACTTTTTAAACTCTGTTTCTACAGGCTCTTGAAAATTACTAAAAAATTCCAAGACTTTGATAACACGATCAATTAATCCTATTAATTAAGTCAAACCTTTGCAATATTTCGCCAGAATAACGTGTAATTATGCCAAATTCTGCACCGAAAGAAAAAAAAAAACTTGGAATTCAAGACATAATTATAATTAAAAGATGATTATTCAGTCAATTGCTCCTGATCAACAAATGTCCGCATAACGTAACTGTATTCAACTAACTCTACTGTGAGAGCGGCCCTTATATTTCGTTCTCATCAACTGCCAAGTCAACCATATGAAAATGTATAACGACCGTGGACTAAAAATAGATCATATCAAGCATGTTTACATGATAACTGTATTAGTATACTTTTACCAAAAATTTCTGCAGTTATCTTCGACTTTCAGAGGAACAATCTCGCAGCAATTTAAGCATATATGTCTGCCATTAACAAATTCATAACTTAGATCAACGTGATTATTGCAGACAAAATGCAAACTACGAAATTAAAATATGATAGAGCAAAATGTTTGCATAACAAAGAATAAACAAAGAAAGAGATTAATATGTTTAAATTGGGGATTACGCATTAATTACTTTTGATTTCGGCCATTTGGAAGCCCGAGAAGCACCTCAATTCATGCCCTGAAGCAAGCCTGAATCAGAAACAGAAACACAATTTTAATTTATTATGATCAGTGAACCATTTTATTTATTCGTCTATTTATACATTGAAGCATGGCACTCTTATTTGTTAAACATGAATTGATCGCCTGCGTTTAAACTTACAATTAGAAGGTTGCATAACTATACGTATACTCGAGCAAATCTATGTGGTTTATAGATTATGTAATTGTAGAATAAGTTTTGAAATGTAGAAATTAAGTTGATTGCCAAGACTACTTGATATAAATCCTAGTAAAAAATTCTGGATCAAAAGTCAATAAAACAGGAAGTTTAGGACCACATCTACATCGTTAGAAAAAAAAAATGCGGAAATGGAGGAATAGACTTTGTTACTTGAAGCAAACAGAAGAACATAGCAATAAGAAGGAATCCTGATGTGATGGCGGCTTGATTTATTAACCACCTTTGAAATCATTCTCACGCCTCACGAAACCAAATTTAATCCAAGTTCTATGTTTCTTAAATAATTCTAGCAAAAATCCGGCGCTGATTGCTTTAACTTGATGCCATATTCAGCTCTTTATTTTCCTTCAAAAACCCATATAAATACCTCTAAATTCAGCCATTTCTACCCAAAATTCTATACCTTCAACACACTCAAACTTCTCAAGTACATCCCTCTCATTTTTGTCTCCAAGAGAAGAAAAGGGAAAACCAATGAGTTCTTTTGTTCTTTCAGTGCTTCATTTGATCCTTTTCTTTGATTTATCTTTTGCAATTCCTGTGACTTACAATGTGCTTAGCCTAGGAGCCAAATCCGATGGCAAAACTGACTCATCAAAAGCCTTTCTTGATGCATGGAGTAAAGCCTGTGGCTCGACTGAGGCCGCTACCGTTTATGTACCACCAGGGAGGTTTCTGCTTGGCAAAGTTGAGTTTAAAGGCCAATGCATGAACAGTGATATTACATTACGTATCGACGGCACTCTTGTGGCTCCATCAGATTATAATGTGATTGGAAAATCTGCAAACTGGATCATCTTCGAACATATTGATGGAGTTGCTATTAATGGTGGCACTCTTGACGGCCAAGGGGCGGGCTTGTGGACTTGCAAGAAGACAGGGAAGAGTTGCCCCACTGGGGCCACGGTACGTTAAAAGATTTGCGGAAATAATCAGTTACTCGTTGAAAGTTTTATAATACGCGAAGGCTTTACTAATTTTTCTTGTGTCTATGTGCAGACATTGGAGTTTAGTAACTCGAACAATATTGTCATAAATGGATTAACATCTTTAAATAGCCAAAAGTTTCATATTGTCATCAATGGCTGTAACAATGTGAAAGCGCAAGGGGTTAAGGTTTCAGCTTCGGGCAGCAGCCCTAACACCGATGGAATTCATGTTCAATCTTCTAGCGATGTCACAATCATTAACTCAAAGATTGGGACTGGTGATGATTGTATATCAATTGGCCCGGGTGCTACCAATTTATGGATTGAAAATGTTGCTTGTGGCCCCGGCCACGGCATCAGGTAAATTTTTATTAAGAACATGTATAATCATTTTTTTAAATTTCTTTATACTTGGAGCTTAAATTGTAGTGTCGTTATATTGTGCAGTGTTGGCAGTCTTGGCAAGGATCAAGAAGAGGCCGGAGTGCAAAATGTGACAGTAAAAACTGTGACCTTTACTGGTACTCAAAACGGAGTAAGGATAAAGTCTTGGGGAAGACCTACCAATGGTTTCGCCAGGAACATTCTTTTTCAACATGCCATCATGAACAATGTCCATAATCCTATCGTCATTGATCAAAATTACTGCCCTAACAGCAAAAACTGCCCTGGTCAGGTACGATATTACAAATTGTATATATATTTACATGTTCAATCATTCTCGGATAAGGATCTTCCCACCTTAACAAAACACAAAATCAAAGCTGAAAAACAGCAGCAAACTTTTGTTTTCGACTGCTTTTGTGGTGCCTAGAATTTTCACTTTAATAAAACTTTGTGTTATTATTTAACAGGCTTCAGGAGTTAAAATTAGTGACGTAACATACCAAGATATTCATGGAACCTCTGCGACCGAAGTGGCCGTAAAGTTTGATTGCAGTTCGAAGTATCCATGCTCTGGTATAAACTTAGAGGATGTGAAGCTCACATATGATAATCAGCCTGCTGAAGCATCTTGTAGCAATGCCGACGGATCAGCCTCTGGCTTTGTTCAGCCTCATAGTTGCTTGCTTAAGTGAAAAAATCAAGCGACTTTTAAGTTATAATTTACTATAGCTATTGCTATCTTTTAGAAAATGTTGTAGAATAGAGTCCTAGAACGCGTAGAAATATTGGGCCTGTGGCGTGGTGCCTATATAATTACAGTTTAGTAGGTATATTTTGCTTGAGCCTGTGGCGTTTGCCTATTCTTTGGGCATGTTTTGACGCCTGGCCTCGCAATACTGTCATGAGTGGGCTTATGTTCTCATTCTTGGCTGTCCTTGTAATGACATATAATGAATGAAATAAATCGGGTAATTCATTGGGGGTTAAATATTATATTCAATTTTAACATGATTTCCCATTTAGAATTTCAAACATCTTCACACGGTTTAACATATTATGATTTAAAGGTTAAAATTTACAAACTGAGTTTATTATATTCACTCATTTCTAACTTAATATCATATACACTATATCAATCAACTAGATATCTATTATCAATTAACTTTTACTACAGTATTAAAATATATTATGTATATGATAAACTTCAATTAGCATGTATCAATATATTGACATACAAGCTCTCTCTCTCTCTCTCTCTCTCTCTCTATATATATATATATATTATATACATATATATTAAATTTAATTAACTCTTACTAATATATCAACATATCAACATATACTCTACATATATGTTAAATTTCAATTTAACCCTTACTAATAAATCAACATATCAACAGATACAATAAACTTCAATTAAATCCACACATATATATACTATTTCTATCAATAAAGCCCATATCCCTTATAAATATTATAAAAATTAAGTTTGTACCAAAAAAACATATAAATACTTAGATTAATGAACATTTTCTTACACTCTTGAACTTTCGATGTGACAATTTTTGGCAAAAGGTAAAAAGAAAATTATAAGAAAATGGTTTATAAAGAGTTGATTTTGGTGTGCTTATATACAAATTGAGAAATTGTTAAAAGAAGAATCCGTATTATAATATATTTTGGTCAATTTCCTATCAAAATCCCTCCATTATACTTAAAAAAAGGAAAAAAAAAAAAAAACCCCTAAATTACATCTTGAATGTGTTCATAAGTTTAAAAAATGCACTTAACACACCCTTCCTTAATCTGCATCACCATGTCACACATAATACGCATACTGAGTGTAGATCATTCGATGTCTTGCACATCACGTATGGATGCTAAAACGCTATGAATCCATCATTTCAAACCACTAATTCGATTGCTTTAAGATTCTAAGCTTCTTATGACTTGATTCCAACTACAAATATTATTAAATTCTACACATTTTGCTCACTTTTGAATGGGAAATTTACGGCCAAAAATTCCAAACCTATATATAATGTAAATCGCATCAAATAAAGAAAATCCTTAGACTATAATATATTTAATATAAAAGATATCGATTTAAACATTATTTTTTACCATTTTATTTGTTAGAATATGTAAAAAAAATTATGAAAAATCAATGGCGACAAATTATCTCAAAACACATGAAAATGACCTCTACGCACCAAAATTAACTACTATGCATGTCTTATATAAGATTTTTCCATGTGTATATTCTAGAATTTAGTGTTTAGGATTTAAAATTTATTGTTTACAATTTTTTCGTGTGTATATTTTATATTACATTATTTGAGGTTTAAATTAGTTTATGGTTACCGTTTAACATATTATGATTTAAAAATTACAACTCATTTACTGTTAATTTAACAACATATACACCCTATCAATTGACTAAATATCTTTTATCAATTAATCCCCACCAGCTTTTCAATATATACTTTATATATTGCAAATTTTAATTAACTTTTTCTAATATATAAATTCAGTACACACACCTTACATATATGATGAATTTTAATTAACCCCACATATATATCATTTCTACCAATAAAATTCATACTTCCTCTAAATGTTATAAAAATTAAGTTTGTGCTAAAAATATGTATAAAAACCTGAATTAAAAAATTTTTCCAGTCCTAATTTGATAAATTGAATTGATGCGAATGGTTATTAAAACACTACATATTTATCATTTTGAAGTTCTAATTCGATTACTTTAAAATTTTAAGTTCCTCATTATTTGATTACAATTACAAATGTTATTAAATTTTATATATTTTGTTTGCTTTCCAAAGTACCACAAATCTATCATTTCAAAATACAACTGAAAATTCCAAACCTATATGTGACAAAATACCGCATAAGTAATTAAAATCTTTTAAACTATATGAAGCAGCGAATTAAGCACTATTTTCGTGAATTTTATTTGTCAGGAATGGCAGAAGTCATAAAAAATTAATCTCAATACTAGGATCTATATCCCAAATAGTGATACACGTGGCTCAAATGAATGAGTACACATAAAAATGATTAGATTCGTTTAACCTTCAAAACAAAAAAAAAAAAAAAATCACAGTTTCACCAAAAAAAAAAAAATAAATCTAAAAACAATTCAGTAAATGATCCAGAGCAAAAGCAGTATTGAAGTTTCAGATCAGTAACAGTTACACGGTACACTGGACAAGAATAAAACTCCTTTTTCTGGTCTCTATTTTTGCATTTAAATAGAAACAGAGCACCCATGATTCGGTAGATGGAAGACTATGCACTTCCGAACCGCAATCACCAATGTCCCCAGCAAATCAAGACTGGAACATTAAATCGCAACCTCATTTTCCAACTTTTGAACTCCCAAAAGGTTACTGTATTCATCAGGGAGATTTTTAATCACCTATCGTAAGATTCTCTTTTTTACCATCCAATTCCGTGTTCATCACTTCTGAACTAGCACTATCATCTCCGGCTTGTTTGTCTGTAGAATCTCCATTCATGATAGGCAAAATTTCCTTGTCCTCTGACTTTTTAGAGGCGGAGGATGCATTGTGACCTACAGCACTGGGAACTTCTATGACATGCTCATCCGCAGAGCCCCAATATTTTACAGTTTCTTGAGCAGCAGCATCCGGATTGGCTTCCACAACATTTTGACTCACATCCACAGAAGGCGTTATATGATATTTCCCTGGATCAACATCTTTGTGAGCAGCATCCACTTGTGGGCCTGAATTTTCACCATGAGATGTTGGCACTGAGCTTCCAAGTTCCTCTGAAGGTAAAGATTTGGAGGCTTCTGAATTTTGCTCAATGACTTGATTTGCAGCAGCGGCCACAAGTACATGTTTCTCTGCAGCAAATTCCTCTTGTTTTTGTGCCTGTACTCTGTATTCATTTAAGTGACGGCTTACTCTTTCCAGTTCAGCCAGCAGATCTCCATAGCGCTTCTGTAATGTTTGCTCAAGCTCCTTTTGCTTCTGAACTTCTTCCCACAGATCATTTATTCTGTTTGATGCTGCCAGTTGCTCTTGTTTCTGCAGCACTTCAAAACACTCAAGTTCTGTTCCAGCTGTCTCCATCTGTTTGACAGTTGACTGTATTTGGTTTCGAAGATTTTCAGCCCGTTTCTGATTATTCAGAATAGTAACAGTTTAGAAATCTAAAACTCTTATTTTAATGCTATTTATTTCTAGTAATTTCAAACATAAAGATTCAAACCAATTCCATAATAATGCTCTGTATCATTCAGCTATAGTCCTATGTACTATAACCTCAATTTATTTTGCCCACATGCAGGTTATGTAATAAATCATATTCAGTATACCATTCAAACACAACCTAAACTCTCAAAGAAAATAGATAACCTTTGATAAAATAGAAGCAAAAAATCAACAAAATTGTTAAAAATAATAACAGAGACATATGATCAGCAACCATACCACAGCATACCTCATAACCTTGTGTAAGAAGTTTGACTTTTTTCTCAAGGTGTAAAGCCTTCTCCTTATCATTATCCATCTTATTCTTCACAATCTCAAATTCGCTCTGAAAGGCTGCAAGTTTCTCCATATTTCCAGCTACACTTGAGAGACCATATGCATTTCGGGTGGGGAAGTACATGAGATCGTTTAAACAGGTATTGTGTGCTTCCACAAATTCATCAAGAGATTCATTTTCATGCCCCATTGCCACACGAAGATACTGAGTTTCTTCCTTGATCATTTTATCAGCCTGTAACAAGAGCATAAATAAAGCCAAATGCATCAGGAATAGTGGACTCATGGAAAGAAGGCATCATTATGTGCTTTATTTGATAGGAGTATGGCTATTGATTATAACAAGATACAACAAGTAATGAAAAAATTTACCTAAAGCCAAATTATGAAATTTATGACCCAAACTATGTGACAGAACTTCACTCAGAGTTTTAAAATAAAGCCTTGCCTATTATCCAATAACTTGAAAACTTCCAAACATAAAGATTCAAACCAATTTAAAAAAAAAAAATTACATTGAATATTAACCTCAGGCTTGGGCTTAGTGGTAAGGCCCATGCTTTGACCCAAGAAGTCATGGAATCAAATCTATTAGCACCACCAACTTGGGAAAACATATCAAGGTGGACATTCTCCCAAGCAAAAGAGCATCTTTAAGAGTTGCTTACAGCCTATGATGTGAAAGGGCCATGTGATAAGTGAAGCACCAGGATTGCATCCTAAGAAATGGGTCCTCTCACTTATAGATTCAAATAGGTTCCTAACCCAGTAACTCAATTAGCTCCAGCATTGAAAAGAATGGTCCAACAGGTAGAATAATAAGCAGCCATACCAATAATTTTCGAGTAATGCTATGTGCACATACTTTTGAGTACATACTTATGTACTCAAATGATGTATTACTATGTGATTGGGACAAAATTGTGTGATTTTAAATTAAAAATAAATTCATATCCAATCATATAATAACAAATGATTTGGGTAAATAAGTGAATACTAAAAAATGTGTGCACATACCTCTATTGATAATTTTCAGAATTTAGAGGTTGACACTACAGGACCATTTCACAAGCTAATTTACTCCATATGTGGATGTAACCTAGTTTTGAACTTGGTAAACATTCAAGGAAGGTCAAGAGATTATTAACAGAAAATTTAAAAACAAAATAGGAATAGCTAAGAAGAAAACAAAGATTTTTGAGCAATAGAAGGCTTGGTTATGGAGTAAACTGGTATCATTCTATAACGAAGCCTTTTTTTTAATTGCTAGGAACAACGTTACCATATTGGGAAAAAACCTAGAATAGATATTGTCCAAGAAAATGCACAAGCTATCCAAGAACACAAAGGCTTCAAAATCTGCACAAGATGTATAAAGCAGCAGCCATTCCAAAAACATACAAATCCCTACTCAAAATCTACAGAAAAATCCTTCCCTAGCTAGGCAATCAAAGCTTCCCGAAATGTGTTGAGCAAAGAAGAAAGAGATTTCCTTGAACTCATAAGTAATAAAAGCCACCCAGACTTTTATTTTATCCCGCATTTATAAGACATCTTCCTCACTTACCTTATCTCACACAAACAACATCAAGCATTAAGAACAACATATATTATTAGTTAAGGCACTGCAATTTTCTGAATTTATTTCAAAGTTCATAAAAAAGAAAATAATTTCTTTTCAGAAAAACATAAAGGAAGCAGATCAGTCCTATCTTTTACTAAAATTGGTGAATCCAGTTAACCTTAAATCTGTTTTTTCCTTTTGTTTTGATCCATAAAAGGCTCATTGGCAGGTAGCCTTCTCATGCCCCTTAAATTTCCCTTGTCTACAGCCTATCATATAACAAAAAGAATGTTGCTTAATCTTAAATAATCACACACACACACACACACACACACACAAGAAAAACAAAAATTGTAGAAAGTATGCTGGCAAAAGACATGACCAAAAACAAACCTCCTTAAGCTCTTCTTCTTCAAAATCTTCAATTACAGGAATAGGAGCAGTGGATCCATTAGCAAAACGCTTGGTGCCCTTCTTTTTCTTCTCCACTTTTTCCTCAAGGGGGTATTTAGCATTATCATGCTCTAGTAGTGTTAAAAGTTCCTTTCTGATCACTTCATCAGCCTGCTCAATAGAAGTCGGGGGAACAAAGGAACTCTTGTCTCCATCGGCCCTCAACAAAGAATTCCTAATTAGTTCCAATGAAGCAACTGGAGGTCGAGGAAGCTCCATCTGCAGGACTTTTGATCTCTTCCGAAGTAATGCCTGCTGCCTCGCTTCTTCTTCAGCCCTTTCTCTGGCTAACCTATCAGACATGTCTTCTTCAATCTTCTCTTCTGGTTCTTCATTATCTTCTGCAGGTGGCTGGATAACTATTTGGTACTCATTCTTGGGCTGTGGGAGACTACTCAGACCAGAGTGCAAGTTTCGTCTCAGATCCGCTTGTCTTCTTTGTTCAAGCTTTGCACTATCATGCATATCCATGTCTTCATTTATGTGAAGCTCATCCCTGATGGGAGTTCGTTTAGGGGTCACACCAAAAGAATAGCCATCCCTTGAAGGTGTCATGCCAATTCTGGGTGTAAGTCCCACACCACCAGGTGTTGCAGAAGGAGTCAGCATGGGGTTAGGCGTTTGTATCTCCCTTTTCTTAGGAGTGACCCCAGAAAAATCCGAAGGGTGCAACTCGGGATTCTCTCCTCCCAATAACGGTGTCTGTGATTCTCTCAACCTGGCCAGATTTTCAGCTTCCATCATAATAGCATCACCTTTACCAGCTGGTGTTCTTTGTGGGGTTCGTAACGGTGTCATTCCCTGCTGTGGTGTCTGTGCATAATTTGCAAGAAGAGCACGAGTTGCACTGCTGCCTTCTGTCAATTCCTCATTCCCAGAAAGAAGATCACTGGCATAACCCATTTTGGCAATTTCCTCCAATTCATGATCTGTAATCTGAGGAGCAGGAAGCATCAGTTTTGTCCTCCTCCTAACAGTTTCTGGATCATTCATCTTGTTCGCTTGCAGTATGGCTGAAGGAGCATCCTGTCTTTGTGCAATTTTGTTCTTTGCAATATCTTGTCTCCTTAACTGAGCTTCTACATCAATCCTCCTCTTCCCTTCAAGTTCTTCAATGGTAGTTGGAAATTTAACTTGTTCTACAGGCCTATCTTCATCAGTAACATCAAAGAAACCTGGTGGAGGCTTTTTCTCAAAGGGAATTTCAGCATTATAATCAATTCCCTTCCTTTTCCTTTTCCTTTGCCTAGTATCAATCCCAGCAGCTTTAAGTTCTCTCCTTTTTTGCAAAGAAGCAAGCCTCCTAGCCTCTTCAAGCTGTTTTTCCCTAGCCTTTCTTTTTGCCTTTTTACCCCTAGTGTTAGCTAAACGAGCTCGTGCTTCAGAAAGCATTTCCTTCTCATCTTCATCCATATCAACTGGATCTGGACGAGCAGGCTTTGATTCAGGGTTCGGGTCAATCTCCCCAGGACGCAATTTCCGTGGATCATCACCAGGTTCGTAGTTCTCATCCTTGGCACAAGCTGCATCAAGGAGTTTCTCATATCTCTCAAGGCACTGAGAAGGAGTTCTGCCAACAATTGGAGCAATTGTTCTCCATTGTGTGGGCATAAGCTTAGCAAGATGAAGCAACTTCTCATCCTCTTCTCTTGTCCATTCAGTCTAAATATATCACAATAATCAGTTTACAAAAGAAAACCATGACAGCATCCAGCATGATTAAGTAAAAAAATACAAATTTTATCAACTAAACAGTGTTCTTACCCACGCCAAAACATCAAACAACTTCTTTAATAAGTAATTTCCCAACACCTTTAGTAGCCCCAAATTCCACTTTAAATTAAACTAATTCAAATTCAACGTAATGAATGAAAACACTAAACCTTCACTCAACTTATCCACCTAATCTAGCAATTTTTTCTTAGAAACGAAACAACTCACATTTCCAACGCGACAAGAGAAAACAAGCAAGAGAGAAGAAAGGAACGTACTTTTTTGATGGAGGGATCGAGCCACTCGTACCAGCGAGCCTTACACTGTTTAGCGGACTTACGAACCAAGAGGGAGGAGATACGGGCCCACTGGTTTTTTCCATATTTCATAACGGCGGCTTTAAGGATCTCATCCTCCGTGTTCTTCCACACGCCTCCCTTTATCATAATCCTCATCTTGCCTCTCTTCTGATTGATTCAACAACTAGCTCCTGTATAGTATTCTATCGAATTGGATAAAACCCTAGCTACGGTGGGTTTGTTTCTGTTTCTGAATCTGCGTGGAGGATGGTGGTGATGGTACTGGCCGTTTATTTATATACTGCAACCGGAACTCACAGAAAGGATGAACCGGTGTTATATCGACGGTGTTAAAAAGCTTAACCTTCGTCTTTTATTATTATATTATTTTACTTTATTTATTTGAATTTTGTTATAATCAGATTTTTAACCTTTTCAAATCAAATTATCTTTTGAATATGTTTTTACTAATTTTAAAAATAATAATTATATTTCTTAGAAATAAAATAAATTAAGAATTTATAATTTTAAAATAAATTATAAGTTTTAAAAATATTAAAAATATTCATAAAAGTTTTAAAGAGTTTTTATAAATTAAAAAATGTTTGGAAGTATTTTAAAATTTTTTTAAACTTTAACATGTATTTAAATAGTTTAAAAAATTATTATTTTAATATAAAAATTAAAACAAATTAAATTAGGATGTAAATGTTATATAATTATATATTTAAAAATAAATTAAAATTTTTGAAAATTTTAAAAGTATTAATGAAATTTGAGGAGAGATTTTTTTAAAAAATTTGAAAAATGTTTGAAGTGTTTTTTAAAATTTTAGTATACCCTACATAAAAAAATAATTTAAGAGTATAAGTATCATATAATTTTGAAAATTTTAAAGGTGATAATTGTAATGACCCAAGGGGTGTATTTGTCATTTTAGAGAGTTTAGAGGGGTAGAAGAGCCATTTTAGAAGTCCTTTGGGACTTGAGTATAGTTTCTGCGCATGTGGGGGTGGAAATGGCTATTTTCCACTACACACGACCGTATGCCCAGGACACACGACCGTGTGTCTGCCCATTTAGTCAGATATATGTTTATTTTCTTCCAGTTGAGCAGATTTCAGTTTTCCCAGCTCCCAGCTTGTTTTCTCTTCTTCTTCCTCAGCTCCAGTGAACCCTAGAGTTCAAGAGAGAGATCCCCCAGCAGCTCAGCTTCAGATTAGAGATCCAGAGTCTTTCAGGGAGAGAGATAGAGCTTCCATGGTGCGAGATAAGTGTTTTTCTTACCTCCTTCGCTGAGTTCAGAGCTTGTTTGGCTATTTCCAGCTTATGTGAACTTGATGTGTGCTTGATTGAGTTATTTCCAGCATGTTTGAGCTGTGAGATGATGCATGATTGATGATTGAGTGGCTTTTCATGATTTCCATGCGTATATACTGTTTTCAGATTATATATGCTTCATGTATGAGTTATGGCGTGTTGAGATGATGATATGATGTTTATGGGCATGTTAGTAGCAGTAAAGTTTGTGTATGTTTGATGATTTGGAGTGTGGAAGTGCTGGTGTGGGAATTTCTGGATTTCCAGACGCCATCTGCAGTTTCTGGGTCAAGCACACGACCGTGTGTCCCGGAGGCACGCCCGTGCGTCCTCTTTTCTGCATGGGACACGACCGTGCATGCTGCCCGTGTACGTCTGAAAACCCAGACACACGCCCGTGTGCCCGAGTGACACACGCCTGTGTGCTTTCTCCCCAATTCCACACGCCCGTGTTGCTGAACACGGGAAGAAGAAGAGGAAGGCAGACACACGCCCGTGTGCCCGAGTACACACGCCTGTGTGCCTTGCCCAGTTTGCATGAAAATATTCTAGAACCGCACACGCCCAGCAGCACGAGGGGCACACGGTCCCGTGTGCCTTGACACACGCCCGTGCGTCCCAGATCACACGCCCGTGCACTTCAGAAATCAACAGTAATTAATTTTAAAAGAGAATTAAGCCACTCTAAGCCAGTTTTAAGCACACAGAACTCAGAATTAATATCAGAAAATCAGCATTTCATGCATGATTATCAGCATTAGTACGGCATGCCATATCAGATATTTTCAGACTGGATTCAAGGATCCAGAAACATGATTTTCAGATATACATATATGATTTTTCATATATCAGATAGGGGTGGATACGAGGGGGCATCTGTGAGTTCGCACACCCGCTAGAGAGGGAAACCA
>JAJEJH010000327.1:230594-271029 GCA_026122585.1 Anacardium occidentale | reverse complement strand
GATTGTTGAACCCTTGTGGATTTTGAATTGATGCAAAACATATGTTAAAATATCTAACTGATCCATGCATATATCGAATATATCAAAAGGATCAAAAGGTTTAATTTTTGCAGAAATTATCTAATACATGATCGTGTGTAATCAGACCGCACAATCGTGTTATATTTTATTGCAATTCAGATTTGCTTAAAGAAGGCATATGACCATGTGCATAAGGCACATGACCATGCACATAAGGCACACGGTCATGTGTAAAAGGCACATGACCATGCGCAGGACGTACACGGACATATGTAAAGGTGCATGACCATGCACATGAGGCGCATGACCATGTGCCATGAAGAAATTTTTCTACACGGCCGTGTAATAGAAATACACACCCGTGTGAATGGGGTGCATGACCATGCACATGAGGCGCATGACCATGTGCCATGAAGAAATTTTTCTACACGCCCGTGTGCAAAGAAAAAATTCAGCTGTGTGTTTCTCGTGCGCTGATCATGCGTGTACCCGTGCTAACTTCTGGAATCTGAAGCATCTGAAGAAAAATAACACACGCCCGTGTGTTGCAAATACGCACGCCCGTGCTAGCACAAAATTGACCGTTGGAAATGCAGAAAAAGGGAAGCACGACCGTGCAACAAGAGGACACGCCCGTGCAACTTTTCAGAAACTCTCCAACGGCTCTCAAATCAGCAAGTAACGGCTATATTCTTCCATTTCCTATAAATTGGAGCTGATTTGAAGATTGAGGTGTTAGAGAATCAGCACTACAACTTGTATTCTTTCATTCTCTAATTTCTTCTCCAATTTTCTCTCACAAAACCTATTTGTATTTTCTTTAGAGAGAAACCTTGTGAGCTTAATTGTTGTATCAGCCTTGTGAGGCAAATTATTGTAAAATTTCCACAAACCCTTAGGCGCAATCCCGTGAAACTAGTGTGGGGCGTAATCCCTGTTAAAACTAAGTTAAGGGCGCAATCCCTTGTATCAAAACTAGTGTTAAGGGCGAAATTCCCTTGTTGAAAAAAACTATTGTAACTTTGGGTTAAAGTTAGTGGAAGAAAAATCTTCGAGCAGGATTGCTTGGAGTAGTGGACGTAGGAGGCGTGGAGAAGCTCCGAACCACTATAAATCGGCTGAGCACTTCTTTCCTTTTACTCTTTTTATTTATACTTGCTTAGTCGAATATTTATTTGTGCTTAATTGTTTTGATTTATTTAATTGGTTGTGTTTGCTTGGAATTATATATATACGTTTGAGTTGGTAGAATAGGAAAAGATTTAAAATTGCAAAATATTTTTAAATAACCTATTCACCCCCCCTCTAGGTTATTTGCCATTTAGCTTTTGGGGTTTAACATTAGAGGATGTACAACTTTTCATGGTTGGGTGCATACCCATATGTACAAAGATTGCATTAGTTTAAGTTGCATGTTATGCACGACTACACATGGATTGGTGTACAACTGTGCATGGCATTGGTTATTAGATTAATGATGTCTTTAATGGTTTAGAAACATGATAATCATGCTTGAAACCATCAACACAACCATGTAGGAACATTTGATGAAAAATATAAAAGGATTTGAAGGCCAATTGAGACTTATCTCACTTTCATAGTCTCTAATATGCAGAGAGAGAAAGTTTTTGAGAACATTGTGGTCACCAAAGAAGGAAGGTTAGGCTTTCGAATTATTCTCAAGCCATGTGAAGACTAGCTATCATCGAAATCCAAGTAAAAAGGTATATCTTTATTCCAAGTTAAGAAAACCTTGCTTTTGTATTTATAAATGTATGAGTTTGATGATTAAATCACATGTTATAAGTTGTGATGATGTTGAAAGTACATTAGAAATCATGGCTGTATAATAGAATATTAAATTATGTTAATATAATGATGGATTATTTTAAGTATTTACGGATGATTTTTGGATTAATTTTGTATGCCAAAGTATGTTGTGTTTGAATGAATAACATGGCCTAGGGAAGAGGTTCAATTTCCAAGTATTAGGGTGTAAAGGCTTTGGCGAAAAAAGTTAAAAATGAGAATGTAGATGATAGTGTAAGATCATGCATATGATGGTAAACGGTTATGCATGCGTTAGGTTAAAGATAATGGAAAATAGTCATGTATAAAAGACATGACCATAAATTTCAATGTAAGAGCATATGATTATGCACACTCACGTGTACAACTGTGAAGTGAATACTCATACGAGTAGAGGATGCATTGTTGTATGACACAGATTTTAGGCATGATCATGACAGATAAGGGTGCATACCTGTGCATAGTTATAATTTGATAAAAATTTTTACCTTAAGCTCTTAAAATAGAAAATTTATCCTTATGTCATATGTTGGAAATGGGGATAGAATGAAAAGACCTTAATAGAGGTAGTTTAAGGCTAATAATAAGAATTAAATGCCCAACTATGGAAGATAGCACAAACCCTGACACGTGAATTGTCAACCTAGGGTAATGCACAACCATGCATCAAACCATGCACGACCATCACTAGGCTAAGTCATCCAATGCAAATCAAATTCATTCTTATCTAAATGTGAATTAATAAACACAATGGATTTTATCCACTTGGTGATAATATACAAGCATGCACTTGATCATGTACAACTATAACTAGACTAAAAATCTATTTTTAACTTTCAAGCTTATCCATTCAAATAAGGTAAAGTCACTTACGATTTCACTTATACATACTTCCTTTTAGGATCAATAAATCATAACCCTTTAGAGTTTGATCAATTTCTATTATGTGTGATGCATAAGCTTTTTACTATATTAGTATTATCTAAATTTAAGTCTAATCCATACATAAATCATGAGTAGCCTCTAGCAAAATATCATAGTCACTCGACCAGTGAAATGTCAATACACATTTTTAAGCTTAGATAATTTAATAGTTATTGTACAATTTGACTTTTTTTTTATTTTGTATCTTTCAAGGCTAAGTTATCAATAAAGTGTTTATCTTAGTTTCTCCTCAGTATAACTTCTAGTATACAATTCAAATCTAGCCTTGATCTAATTGTACTATATCCACAAACTCAAATAGTCATAGATGTTTGTTAGTATTCTTATCAAATACACTACTCTTGTGTTTAAAAAGTGACAAATTTTTTATTGATCTATTATAGCCTTCATTCAAATTAGATATAATTATTCACCACTTTTATAGTAGCTTTTTTTTATATAATGGTATATTTAACTATACCAATCCTTTTATAAGATAGTCTGATGACCACATATACCAATTAAGTTAAAAGGATATTTTCATAAACACTAGAATTACCATTCATATGGAATCCTCCTATGTAATTAGTCTAGTGAACATGCCTAAAAAGTGTGCACTTATGTGTTGCACCAATTTATAAGCAACAACTTTAATACATGTCAACAATCACTATCTTTTGGTGGAGTCATTTAACACTATAATAATCTCATCATCGTTATTTATGTTTTGAGTTTGAGTAATGTTGAGGTTATGAATGTTTTCAAAATGAATACTTAATAAGTACATAAGGATCACATGATTTGTCATCTGATTCCTTCTTCTCAGTTCTAGCATTCTGAAAACATACTGATTTTAAAAAAATATAAATCATACACAAGATTTTTTTGTGTAATCAATAGAAAAGTCTTTATTAATAATCTTTTAATTACAATAATAATATAACAAGTTCAAGTAACACGTATATGCTTTGAAAAGGCATATTAGTTCTTTTCATTATAATAAAGTTGAAAATTTCCATGTGAGGATTTCAGACTATGCATGGTTGGGTACACATCTGAACATATGGAGACTACATTAGTTTAAGTTAAATGTTATGCACAAATATGCGTAGGTAGGTGTATGATCGTGCATGACATTATATATTAGATTGATCATGTTGTTAACGGTTTAAGAACATGATAATGATAGTTGGAATTGTTAGCATGACCATGCAAGAGGTTTACATGGCCATAACCGATGTTATTTGGAAAAAGAAAAAAAAAAGATTTAAAAGGCAGTTGATAGTCATCTTACTTTCATGATTTTCAATACATAGAGAAAAAGTTTTTGAGAGCCTCATGCTCACTAGAGAAGGAAGGTTAGGCTTTTGATATGTGTCAATTTCATGTATAATTCTATGGTCAATTTATAGAGTTTTAGGATGTGATTTGATTATTTTACCCTTATCATATGCATATTTTAGGATCACGGGTTTTCATGTTTGGTTTTATAGGAAATGTTGATTTTGATATGATTTCAATGGAAATTAAACCAAAAAGACACTTATGAAAGACTAGCTAGAGGTTTGACTTTAGTCCAAAGAAGAATAAACAACTAGAGCATAAACGGGAAAGAAGAGTATTGTGCACCACAGAATGAAAACAAGGATTTTCAATATGTTTGATTTTTTTTTAATGAAAAATTAGTCTTTACTAAAGTTGTAGTGAACATCTTAAGATTTTCAAAAAGTTATTATACAAAAAAATCTGAGTTCGTTTAGACCCTCAACCGTTGCCACAAATTTAAGTCTTCTCAGTGAAATTCTATGTCTGACTATAGAGCACTAAAATGGTCATAACTTGAGCTTTCAAAGTCCAAATACGGTGATTCAAAAGTCAAATGAAACTAGACATTCACGGCTACAACTTTGATGAGGACCAAAATTTCAAATTCTAGAAGCTACATGCCACGGCATCATGCCGCAGCATAGGAGACTATAGGAGGAGCATGAAAATTCTAGAATCTGCACGTTGTGGCATGATGCTACAACATGCTTAGTAGAACCATTATAGAAGCTCCATGTTATAGCATCATGCTATAGCATGGCCCAGCAGTAGCAGAGTTTCATTTTGATTAAAATTCTTCCCTAATCCTAACTCTATATATATATATATATATATTAACTTGTAACTTTAGAAAAAGGGAGAGTCATCTTAGGAGAGTTTTTGAGAGATTTTTCAAGCACTTTTCAGAGATTCAATAGTTTGTTTTGAAGAATCAATCAAAAGCTATTTGGATTGCAATTGTGAGACAGATTTTCATCAGATTTCAATAAGAGATTAAGCAATTTATATGGTTTTGTTCTTATTCTTTTTATTATGCTTTACTTGAATCTGATTGTTTATTTGTGTTTGATGATAAGCTAAATTAATTTTCTTTTTTAAGATTAGGGCTAGCTAATTCATGAATGTGTAGTGTTTTTTATTTTAAATTACAAGAATGTTATTTCATGTGAGTTTATATTTTGAACCTAATGCTTATTGAAAACTTGGCCAATTTTTAATAGGATCTCTGTTATGTGATTGAGACCGAGAGGTGAGATTGCATAAAAACAGCTTAAATATGAACCGTTGATTAATCCAATATAAAGATATATTTGATAATACATGCAATAATTATAAGCACAATAGACTTGTGTTGAAAGCTAGTGAATTCCATAGAACTTAATGCATTTTCATTTAATTTAACCTAGATAGAGATCTTTAGATTGTTAGATCGTTAATTAGGATCAATATTACTTGATAAAGAATGTTGATCAATTTAGAGAATTATATTGTCACATAAATAACATGAGATATTCAGTCATTTGAAAAATCTATATTGCAAATTAGTGAACCCGATATTTTAGCATCATCTCGCCTATTATTATTCGATTTTTCTTGGCATGCTTAGTAATTGTTTGATTTTAGTCTATTTTAGTTTTAGATTTATTTTTTATTCATATTCGATAGTTTAGATAAAATTATAAGTGGTGTCGTCTTAGTATTTGCTTACGCAATCTCTCAGATACAACAACCCTGAGTACTTTTCGTATTATTTTAAACTAGTACACTTACTAGGAAATTAGGTTTAAACTTTACCACATTAGCTTCCAAATTATTCTTAAGCCACATAAAGACCAACTATTGTCAAAATCCAAGTAGGGACATATTTATTTTGATTTAAGCAAATCTTGGTTTTGTATTTATAAATGTATGAGTTGGATGATTAATCATATTTTGTAAGTTGTGATTATGCTAAAAGTAGGATGAAAATCATGATTGAATAATAAAATATTAAACTATGTTAGTATGATGATGTATTATTTTGAGTGTTGCATTGTAGATGGTCAATAGATGAGTTTTGTATTCCAAACTATGTTTTATTGGAATAAATAACATGACCTAAGGTTTTACTACACATCATGTACAATCGAGAAAGAAGTTCTATGGAGTTTATCTTCATTGTGGTTTAGGGACTATGACTCATTATTAGATATATATCATAATTGATGAGCTTTTGAATATATTTTTCAAGGAGTTGATTTTGAGCTTATAACTAGGTCATAGTGAACCTAAAAAGTCACACATAGAACGTGAGTGATTAAAGAGAGTATAGAGAGAAAATAAATTATCTGAGAATAACTAGCACTTTTTAAGGGTAATAAAGTCATTTCATGTGAAATTGTTTCATGAATAAAACTATAAGATTTTAAGGTGTTAAAGTGTCAATGAGATAGCACATTAGCTAAGGATGTGAGTAAAAATTTATATCATGGGCTTCTAAATAATTATTACTTTGCATAAAAGACATGCCAACTATTTAGAAATTGTTTAATAAACCCCTAGTATAGAAGGCAAGCATTATTTTATTTAATGCACAAGTTTCATTTTGAACAAAATTTTCTCCAACAAAAACCTCTCAAATTTAGCTCTCTCTAGTTTGCAAGGGTGTGGATTTCTTGTAGAGGTCTCATGGTTTCAAGGTCTAACTCCATCCATGCTAGAAGAATCAAGCAAAAGATTAGTGGAGTAGGTAATTTTTACATCAACTTATTTCATTTTATGCTTGTTTTTATCATACAACTCTAATATATATGTTGTGAACATACATGTGTATTTTACATCATCCTTTTTATTCTAATCCTATACAACAGCCCAACATAGTCGTTAAAAATGAAGTGTCAAAACAGTAATGTTTGATAATATTGAGAGATGTATGAAGGCTATGATGGACTAATAAAGAATTTATCATTTCCTAGCATGAGAATGAATATCTCCGATAGGCTAACAAATGGATATCAACAACTATTTGAATATGTAACCATGTGGGATTGATTTATTGTTCAATCAATTTAATCTAATATCATTCAATTGTTGATATAAATGTTAATCTATACACAACAAGGATTCCCTAAAGTATATACTAAATTTATGCATCAACCTAAAAGAAATGTTAGATGTTAAAAGGATTGAATTGTACAATAATCATATTATTGAACAAGTTGAAATCAATTGTTAACACTTTACAGTCGATTGTCTATAATGTCTTGCTAGAAGTCAATTTTGGTCTATGCATCTGTAGTTGCTAAATGGTGGGATCAATATGAATTTATGACTTACCAACTCAACATAGAGCCTATGGATCACATACAAGAAAAGTTGATAAATCTTTTGAAGCATTAGATTATTCGAGATGAATCATGCTTATAATATAAATTATTGGTTTTGAGTCTCGTGAAATGATTGGACTCAAAACATAACTTTTGTGTTTTGAGGACCAATTTTAAGTGAAATAGTGTATGGTTAACTTTATCTAATTGAAAAAAGATACAATTGAATATAGATAATTGTCAGGTTACATGCATGACTAAGTGTGCTTAATACATGCCTGTGTATTATCTCGGGTTGATCTTACTTATGGATTTTATCAAATTATTCATTATTCAGATAATTAAGAATCGTACGAGATCATAATAGGACCAAGTGCATGATCGTGCATCATCATGAACAACCGTGTACCATCTCCTATATAAGGAGACACAATTTCATAATTTAGAGACATTTGCCCTATATACACATACTCATGCCCATTCACCATTAACCCTTGATCATGCACAAAGATTTTTAGTAGATTTCTTGTACACGTTTGACTCTCCAACCACTCACACTTTGTGTGCATTGATGACCCCACGTATGGGCCGAAAAGGCCATGAGCCCCCTTACAATCTTTATTTTTATTAAATTTTTTAAATTGTAATATAAAATTTTTTTAAATTTTTTATTTTTAAAATTGTTTTTATAAAATTTAAATTCAAATTTCAATTTCATGTTTCTGTAAAAAAAAAAAATATATCAACTTTAGTAGTAAAAAAAAGATGAAACAAACTTTTTTAACATAAAAACATGAACTTTTTTTTTTTACACTAGAAAGATAAATTTTCAATTTTAACAAATGTTTTTACCCTTATGAAGTGAAAAATGGCTCAAACTTCATTTACCATATTTCAACACTAATTTTTATATCAGTTTTTACACAAATTAATTTTTGTTTTATAAATTAAAATTGTTATTCAATATTTAGAGTTACAATTTATATTGTATCAATAAAATTAATCATGAATTCTTTATTAAATCCAATATGTTAGACTCATACCAACCAGCATGTTTTTTGTCATACCTGCTTAGTCTGAGATTTCCAAGTACATTCAAGCAGAAAAACAACAAACATGACCTTAGTATCATTTGGTGCTAGGTTCTTTTTATTTGCTTTGCATAACTAGCCACTATAACAACCTCTTGTTACATTCCTTCCCAAATAATTTCAGTAAGTTTGAGAAATTCAAGTTAATAGAGCCTGTGGTGATAGCATATTGGAATAGGTTGCGGAGCTTGTACAGATGCAGGTGAAGAGATAAACCGCTTAAATTATGATGTATACAAGTGCAAAATGCTGTGGCAGTTAAAACTGTATAATGCCCACAAAAATGAACCAAGCTCAAAGACAAGTGTTTCATGAACATACCAGTTTGTGAAAAACTCTGAACGCGCTTGTGCCGGTTAGCTCTACATTCTTCTTCACTGATGGCCACGGTTTGTGTTGAAACCAAGCAACCAAAAAAGTAAATAAATAAAACTAATTATGACGTTGAATTAGTTCTTTTAACTGGAAAATAAGCTCTCAACTACGAAGATAGCAGCCATCCAGTGATCCTATTCTCAACTTCAAATAAGCCATTAAGCCATTACCAATAATCTCTACAGGAACACAATCCATCCACAAAATGGTGAAACCTACTGTTATCCCTGACAATAATTTTTCTTCCAGTCACCTTAGAGATGTACTTGATTGCAGAGTGGCAATCTGAGCATACCCTTAAATTTTTTTTCACAATTATTGGCTTCCCAATTGGCATGCTTATTAGAGCAAATGCAATAGCTATTCTTTCACTGTGATGATGAAGAAGCTTTTCCTTTGTTTTCTGATCCATATCCAGGTGAATCGATTGCAGGTAAGGAACATACCCAGCTTCCTTTATCTGATCTAAGAGACAATCTAGCTTCTCATAAATTTCTTTCTTTTGAGGATGAGACCAATCCTCAGCTCCAAATATATGCGTTTTGTTTCGAAAATCAACCCAACTATAACCAGGCAATTTCTTAATATTGCCATCTTTCATCATCTTTCTCAGATTCTTCACATCTTCCCACTGCTTCTCTTTTGCATATATATTTGAAAGCAAAATATGAGCACTGCTGTTTTCTGGTTCAAGAAGCATCAGCTTTTCTGCAGCAAC
Organism: Anacardium occidentale; assembly: GCA_026122585.1. Lineage (NCBI taxonomy): Eukaryota > Viridiplantae > Streptophyta > Magnoliopsida > Sapindales > Anacardiaceae > Anacardium > Anacardium occidentale. The sequence goes on along the minus strand of JAJEJH010000327.1, from coordinate 261,460 downwards.
TGCACCCCTCTCCTTATCACCATGAATCCTGCAGGCCCCAAGAAAAGAACACCATCCGAAAGAATTTGGCTCAAATGGCATGTTATTAATAAATTCTTCAGCTTCTTTGAGCCTTCCAGACCGACCAAGTAAATCGATAACACAAGAGTAATGTTCTTCTCTAGGCACTACCTCATAAGTCTTCTCCATAGAATGAAAGATCTTTAAGCCTTCATCAATTAATCCAGCATGGCTACATCCCATTAAAAGACTGACAAATGTTACTGCATTTGGTTTCACTCCTTCATGGATCATCCTGTCAAGGCTTTCCAAGGCATCTTTCCCTAAACCATGTTGAGCAAACACATTTATTATTGAATTCCATGCAATGTCATTAGGACTTTCAATCTCACTAAAAACTTTATTAGAATCACCAAGCAATCCACATTTTCCATACATATCTACAAGAACTGAAGAAACGTAAGTATTATTATCAACATTGAATTTAATCACTTGAGCATGAAGTTGGGTCCCTTGGTCAATAACAGTACTGTTAGCACAAGCCTTGATTAGGCTAGAAAAAGTAAACTCATTAGGTTCAATCCCTTGGCTCCGCAGCTCAACAAAAGCACTTAAAGCCTTTTCCATTTGATCCAATTTAACATACCCATCTATCAAAGAACTATAAGACATGATGTTCTTAGAGTTAGAATCAACCAACTTCTGAGCACTTTGCATAGCTCCCACTTTTGAGTACACATCAACAAGGGCGTTTCCTACTGAAATATACAATTCATATCCCAATTTAACAACAACTGAGTGAAGACACATTCCAGAATTACAAAACTTAAGTGCTCCACAAGCACTTAAAGTACTGCAAAGAACATAGTGATCTGTGACAATCCCCTCATTAACCATCCTTTTATAAGCCAATAAAGCACCCTTGAAATCACCGTTCTTGGCGTATCCATCAATCATAGCAGTCCACGACACTTCATCTTTAAATTCCATCCCCTCAAAAATCTTACAAGCATCTCCAATCACACCAAACTTGGAATACATATCCGCTAAATTACTAGCAACAAATAATTCCCCCCCAAACCCGCATTTAAACGCAAGGCAATGTACCTGTCTCCCAAACTCAATGAATCCAAGAGGCACGCAAGCTTGAATAACACTGGAATATGCAAACTGGGTCGGGCTTTCTTCGGCAATTCTCATTTCACAAAATGTTTCCATAGCTTCTGTAAAGTTGTAATTTTGAGAAAATCCAGTGATCATTGCGGTCCAAGAAACAAGGTTTCTCAGAGGCATTTTTTCGAACAATTTCACTGCATAATCTAATTCTCCACATTTGGAGTACATATTGATGAGATGATTGATTAAAAATGTGCCTATTGGATAGCCCGAAGTGATTAACTGAGAATGAAGCTGTTTGGCTTTGGCTAATTGATTGGTTTTAGCGTAGGTTTGGATTATTTGCGCCAAGGTTGTAGCGTCTTTTAGCCTGCTCTTGCTAAGACTACTCAGAGTTTGAATTATCATGAGAAGGAAACCAGAGAAAAGACTTAAAATAATTGCCGACTTATTCGAGCAACGGAGTTAAGAATCTGTGGCTTCCTTTGTTATTGTTTGTAATTTCCTTTTTAATTATTTTGACCTTATTTTATAAATAATATATTTTTTTTTCAAGTATAAATAAATAATAAATCATGTACCTTTGTTAGAGGATAAATAATTAAAATAACTTTGTTTCGAAGAGTTTTTTTTTTTTTTTTTTTTTACTTTATAACACTTCAAGGTTATACAAATATAATTAATCGTTTCAAAAAATGACAAATCTACCCTCATCCAATGGAAGTGGTAGGCATGATATATTTTTATAGATGACCACATTTCGAAATAAACAGAAAATGATCATAATCCAAAAAGATAAAATATGTCAAGGTTGGGTGGAGTTATTAAGCTTCCATTTGCAAATAAAACCTAGGACGAAAATGCATCCACATAAACTAGAAAGTTTGAAAACTTAATCAATGAGATATCATACAAAATTGAAGATGATGATCCTATCTGTTGTGTTATTGCCCTATTGAAGATTATGATACTAGTGGTCATTCTTTATATGACTATTATTTCTAAGGCAAACAGAATATCAGTTAAGGAAGATATTCTGAAACAAAGCAAACTGTTAGACCTTTCACTAAATTTCAAAAAGAACAATATTGTTTTCCATTTCTAGTTAATTTTTAAGTTTCACACTCGTATTATAATCTAAAAGCAGGTGGTTATGGATCCAAACAGGAGAAAAAGGAAAGTAGTAAATGGATGATATTTTGACTTGGGTGCTTTTCATCAAGGTGAAAAAATGGACAATATGTTAAAGATCATGATTTCAAAGTGTTAGAATGGTTGTTTTGGAACCAATCATTTTAGTTGTGTAAACGATTATTATATCATATTTTATTATCAATCAAATAACAATTCTTTATCTTATTTACATATTTGTTAAATATTAAAGATAAAAGTCTTTAAAATAGTAGATATATGACAAAGAGATAAAGTGTGTTTTGATTACAAAGACCCTATAATCATATTAGGTGGTCATTCTAGAAACACTCATAACTATAGTATTATCATGATGAAGGAAATTGATAACGTGAGTATTATCATAGTGTGTGAATGGCCTTACAAAAAAGTAGTGACAGTCTCCTGAGCCAATTTTTTTTTTTTTTTTTTTTTATTGACAACCTAGTACAACACATGCTACTTTTCTTAAACAAGTTCATTAGATTCCCTTACTAAAAGATTTCATATAGATGATAAACTAATGTCTATACAACAAATTCTTTAATAGATGGTAATACATGTAATCCTTAGACTGGGTATCAGTAGAGTGTCTTATACATCAATCAATGTAGTTCGATGTTTGAGTTAGATTCAAACTAAATATATTTGAGTTCGTTTTTTAAGGTGACTTGAATGAGCTAGAAATAAACTACTTAGGCTGAACCTAAACCTAAACCCAAACCCAAACACAAACTATAGTATTGAAAATTATTGAACACAAACCCAAATTCAAACCATACGAACCAAACTTGAGCATGTTTGTGAACTTAAATTCATTTTTTTAATTATATTTCATTAATTATAATTATTAACAAATTATAACTATATTTACATTTTCATTAAGTCATAGTGAATATATTTACATTACCAACAAGTTGTAATAAATATATTTATATTTCCAACAAATCACAATAATTATATTTACATTTCTAACAAGTCAAAATAAATATATTTATGTTTCTAATATGTCAAAATAAATATATTTTACACTTCCAACAAGTCATATTAAATATATTTACGTTTCTAACAAGTTATAATAAATATATTTGTGTTTCCAACAAATCATAATAAATATGTTTGTGTTTTCAATAAATCATAATAAAAATGTTTTATTTCCAATAAGTCATAATAAATATATTTATATTATCAATAAATCATAATAAATATCATAAATAAATTTTGTTATACTGATGAACCAAACGCAAACTAAACTCTCGAACTCAAACTTTGCTATATAGGAGTTTGTCAAACCCAAATTGAACTCCCGAACCTGGGCTTGAACCAAGTAAACCTAAATTTGAGTTTGGTTCAGATTAAATCTAAACCTATTTGACGCTACTTAATATAACCCTTAATTTAGGGTTGTCTAGTGGCTCAAATTAATCAGAGAGGAGGTTGATAGGATTTATCAAAATTAAAATCAAATTAAAAATTTCAAACAATATCAATTCAAACATTAAAAGCAAAAACACATAAGTAAACTTAAATAGCGAGAATTAAAAAAATGCTTAATATTTATAATAATTTGAAGCTTTTCGTTCCTAGTCTCTAATGCCTACTTTTTCAACCAATCCAATTGGAGTTCCACTCAGAATGAACCAATCACTATACTAATTTATCCAAAATTGTGCTTAATGCAATAGTTCAATGAGATTTCATCCATAAGAGAGTGAATAAAATGTTTTGGGCAATGTTGTCACTATAAGGTTGATTACAAATGTGATTTGCTAAATTATATTCTTAAGGATTAAAGTTCGATATAAAGAGAGTAATTTTGAAGGTTTAAGAAGGAAGGGAAGTATGATAGCTTGTAAGTTTGATATCTAACCTTCTTTCAACTTAAAATGGTTGTTTTTATAGAGTTCTCAAGTTAGAATGTATAAAGTAGTTATTAGACACAAGATTATAGTTTTCTTTCTAGAAGCATTGTCGAATATGCGTTCAGTTAAAAGAACAATCATTTTTGACCTAGATATTTACTTTTAGATAAGGTCAACCTTGGTCAGGTCCCTAACACTTGACTCTTGTGCTAGGGCTAAACCTATGAATACATATCCCACAAAGGTACATGAGCATTTGTTCCCTTACATGGCATCAAATGAACGAGCGTGCATCATTAATTATAAATGTGGCATAGGATTTAGTGTTTATTTAAGTTTTTCAATTGATTAATTACCATGCATTAATGGTGCATGCTCGTTCATTTGATGTCTCATTAGTAGATTCTTAACTAAACAGAATTCTAAATGGATGATGAAAAATAGTCTTTTGGCCTAAAATAATCAATCAACCCCATAATAATTTTTTTCTACTAGAAATTGTCATTTAAATGTGAAAGAATCAATTCCGAAATGTGCGTCACACTAATCTAATCAATTAAACACACATATAACAAATATTTTTTCTTGAATTCAAATTTTAAAGTTGGAATTTAAATGTGAAAATAATTATTTTTTTTTTTAACTTTGTAGGGGTTGATTATAATGTTTGTTTGTACAAAGCATTAAGGTTTGTAAAAAAGGAATGTGGATATTTTGGTATTTAAAACATGTATGTATAATCCCTAAAAAGTTGGTCAAATACGTATACATCCCTTTTGTAAAATCGTAAAATGTAAGAAGAATAAAGCACAGAAAATAGAAATGGGAAAGAAGACACGTAAAGCTGTCACTAACCATTCAAAACAAGCACTTTGGATGGGTTGAAGTGATAACAAACTCTACCCATTACCATTATCAGCTTTTTCATTCCCCACACACAATTACAATCCTCCATATTTCCTCTCTCTTTTCTTCTTAATTGTAATCTAATCTCGATTTTCCTTTTCATTCCGCTAAATTTATATTACTTTTCTTTCATATGAATAAACAAACCACCAAAATGAATCCGACAGATTCTGCCACTACACTTGTTATAGAATCCAACAAAACTCATCAAACCTCAGTGCATGAAGAATTTGAAGCTGAAGCTAAAGTTTCAGCATTAGCAGAAGATAATGCACGTGAGAGATTGAAGAGACATAGAATTGAAGTGGCTGGTCATGTCTGGATACCCGATATATGGGGTCAAGAGGAGATGTTAAAAGATTGGATCGACTCTGCTGCTTTTGATACTTGTTTAGTTTCCACTAAAATTATGTCAGCTCGTTCATCTTTGGCTCGGCAAGGAAGAAGACCTCTAATTCTTATGGATTAAGAATAAGAAACAGGTGTTGGGCTCCTCTTTTTCTTGCCTCTAGTCAATCATTATTACCCTATTTTCATATTTCCTGATACTTGAAGAAAATATATTTGGATTGCCAATCTGAATCATTATGTTATATTATGTATTTTGTTGGTTTTCTTAAGGATTAATTTGTGTTTGCCCAGTAAATTGTTGTTCTAATTAAAATTGATGTTGTCATTTTTATCCTTACATTAATGTACGTGAAAATTTTTATAGAACACCAGACCGCCCTACCAGGAAACAGTAGGTGGAAAGTTTCCATATAATTTTGTTGAAGTTGTTTTGGTTCTTCTTCAATGACAAGTGATACGCTCAATCAAAAATTGAATAGCCTCAGAGAATAGAATGGTGTCCCATCTGCCTCTTTCACTATAAATGCGCCATAGTTCCCACTCCAAATCTGATGATCTAGGGCTTAGCTTCATCCAGTACTCCATAAGACAAATATGAGTAAAATAACTTATTCAAACAGACAATCCATGCGTGTTTATACATGCAGACGACTTGACAGGAAGATGCTAGTAGAAACTAAAGGTGAAAAAACTTTTATTAAAATAAAAAAAAAAAGTTGTAACTTTCCTGATTATATATTATCTATCAATCATTTGATTTCAGAAGCAGCCCCAAATGTGGAAGAACATCTTCACAACCTGATAAAATTATATAGCACACATACTCTACAGCATTTAATCAATAATCAGATGTAAAAGATTAAAATAGCCAGATCCCACATAAGCTATGCCATCTTTTTTCACAATAAACTAGCCAGCTCCCAAATCTTTATTGTCCCATCATCACTTGTAGAGGCAAGTAGAGGGCGTTCCTGGTTGAGTAACAGCAAGAATATAATAAAAAAAACCCCATTAAAAAAGTAATAATTGCATGTAAAACTTAAACATAACCATCCAACATAAGACGTTATAGCAGTTACAACAACTTGCCCCCTTCCCCGTTTAGATCTATTTTAATTATAAGCATATCCATGTATGGGAAAATTTTTAAGCCCAAAATTCTTTGAATGTATAGTTAATAAGAATAAGAAAAGTAATTGGAGACCCCTGCTTGGATAAGTTGAAAAACATCCTTAACACACCAACTAGTAGGGCGGTCAAGGGCAAAACTTGAATGGTTTGGTAGCTAAAAACTCCCTGAAAGTGCCAAGATCATAACAATCCAAACAGGGAAAGAAAGGATTCTGGCCACAAATTTTCTTTCCCCTGTTTCAAATTATAGCTACTGTTTTCAAGGATTATTAAGTAGCAGGAAGAATCTTAAATACCTATTAGTCAACAATCATAACAAAGATGATTGGGATAAAATTGTTGTTTTATTGTCATAAAGGCCCAAAACCTATTGACCACCAGAATGCATTAAGTAATTTCTGTGAAAATAAGGATATCTAAATAGTCATTTGAGCATATGTGAATATGTGTGCATTGTGCACATGTCCATGGCCTTGTAAAATCTCATTAATTTCCTCAAAGAAACCTTACCCCTGGGCTCCACTGCACTGAATTGACATCCATGTCATGGGCCTTTTCCTTCTTCAACAGCATTTTATATGAAGGTCCATCAATCTGAGATTAAAGCACATAACATATCTTACTAATTGAGACTACCCAAATAAGCATGAAAGGAAAACAGAAAGAATTATGCAACCACAATTCTCAGTTCAGAATTATGAACTTCAAAATTTCACGGTTTATTTCTGAAGAATTAAGTTTCTTAGCAGTTCAGGTTTCAGCATCTAAATATGAATCCCACACTCAAAATCTAATCACTCCGAAAATTTATAAAAGGGCATATGCGATTAAAAGAGCAATTGAAGTCTCATGCTTCAATTGACAAGGCTTAAAGCGCAAAAAAATGGCAAAGGAAAAAATCCCTGTCGCTGAGCTCTGAAAACTAGTTAGATGTTTAAACACAACTTAACTTAAAAAGCTAACTTGTAGGTGCATTAAACAGAGATATTTGTTCATCATTATTTCTATCTTTTTATTAACTGAAAAAACTATCAATACCTCTCTTGTTATGTGCATGTCAGGCAGTTAGGACCCTTACCCAAAAAAAAAAAAAGGACTATGATCACTTAGTGACAAAGCAAGTTTTCCAGTTGAAAGGAAGCACAAGCCTTCAGTGGGAAGCAGGAGGAAAGAGCAGAAGATATTGCACAGAAAGGTCAGGGCCAGAAAGTTATGCTTTTTAAAATTTAAGAACCTGAAGAAAAAATTCTAAGTCAATGCCAAAACTTTTCGTATTACACATTGTTTTGGGGAAATTCAAGACATGAAACGACTTTATAAATCAGGAAATAGATGCTTCCTGACATAAAGGGACAAGAGTGACCACCAGACAAACCCAAGAGAAAACCAAATCCCCATTTATATGTAAGTTGTCAGTTAACCAAAATCAATTACAGTATAACAGATAAGGAACACATGCAGTGCTCAATAATTTAAGCTGCTAAGTTTTCAATCACTCATCAGTGCAATCTAAAATTTTTCTTTGACATGCAAGTAATTTTAGTATAAGGAAATAAATGGAGCTCACGCAGAAGTTCCAATTTAGCAATTGACTTCCACTAAAGCTGAATCAGAAAATTATATGTAAGGAAACAGGTATGGAAGTATCTATTAGCATTTCACTTCCATGGACTGATTTTATGAAGCAATCTACAAAACAAGAATAGCTATATACAATGAATGAGCTGATGGGGAATCATGAATACCAAAGCATCTTTGCTCTCCACAAACAACCGCACAGCATCATCAGCTGCTCCACTGGCAATAATACCTTCCCTGTCATGGCTGTACACAGTTTACAAATAGCACTGAATAATACAAACTAAGAAAGCAGAAGACAACTGGAAGTAGGTACTCGTCACTACATGAAAGTTCTATTACAATGACCTTGAAATGCCAATTCCATAGTAAAAGAAACTCCCTAAATCCACTGCATCAGATAATACCTTCATTGCCAGTACTACATTTTGTATATTCAACCATTTTTCATATCAAACCATTCATTTATTTTTTAAAGGAAGGATTGTTGGCTAAAATTAGCTTGCTTATTGCATGAGACTTCATTCTGATTCAATTTTTTATAGCAGTAATTTTCAATCGCTGCCTCTAACAGCTGAGAAGAAAAAATATAAATGATTAATACAGATGTCTCCAAAGTCAAGATATTTTAAACTAAAGAAGTGATTCCTAAAGACAGTGAGTAAAACTGATACAGCCATAATATAGAATTTTGTTACCTAACTTTCAGCAATTATGATAATTCCTATTTCAAATTCCTATACCTAAAGGGATATTTATTATTAGTTGGATCTAAGATTATTAAAGTTTTTATTTGGAATTTTTTTTATTCGTTCATACTTACCCCTATAACCAAATTTATTCAAACACCATGTGAGCAAAATTTGTTCTTAAGTCTTTTCATATGGCTACAAGGTATATCTTCTAAGTTTCTTTAATTTAAATAGCATCAAGACCTAAAATAATCTTCTCTTCTTTTGCTCAAAATTTTTCTTCTAGCTTTTCTTTCTTGATTTTTTTAAATTTATTATAATGCACAACTAGAGTAATCATTCATCGATCTTTGTTTATGTTCATGGTGACCGTATGAGTCACTGTTCACCAATTACATATGGCTCTTACAAAGTTTATAGTATTACTATCAAATAAAGTTCTCTGGAAACTCCGATATACAGCGGGTTGACTGGGTCATATGGGTGGGTTCTCCCAGGCATCAAAAAAAAAATTTTCCAGAAACCCCATAAAAACTCAAAACCATAGGTTCCTTTATGTACAAATCCAAATTTTAGAACTCCTAATTCCAAAATTTTCTAATGCACTTTACACAAAATCCTAAGTACCTATGTCAGAGCCTGTTTAGACCTACGAATTAAGAAATGTGCAACACAAGTAAGGGCCATAGCTACCTTGACCAGTGAACAGAAAAAATTGTTCGATCATGATAACCTGAGAGGGTGCAAAGATGTCTCCTGAAAAATCCACGAAAAGAACCAATTACAAATGCACACAAAGAAAAACAATAGCTAAAACTTATACTTATTATATCACTCAAAAGAAGCAGGGGGATCAAAAATAAAGAAGGCTAGTACTCACCAAGGTGCATAGCCATCACCACACTGCATTCTTGATATGTCAGCTTCCCATATCTTTAATGTGAGATCATCACTGTAAGTCAATCCAGGTTTACTATAAATCTCCTTACAATAAATTTCATTCTCAACACCACTCGCAGACAGATACTACCCCATTAGCATGCACCGGAATTAGAAAACAAAAATGTCACCTACCTGCAGCTAACCATTTTGTCTCCCTCAGCATTAAATGATAAAGCCCAAACTGTAGATGAATGACCACTGCCAAGAAAACCAGCCTTATTGTGTTAAGAGTAATTGAATTCATCATACTGCAACAAGAATTGTTTGTCCAAAAATTTGAATACCAGTGCTTGAGAAATCTTTAACATCACATAAAACTTAATTAAATTGAAACCATAATAGGAAGTCAAACATGAAGCCAGGAGAGGAAGAAGCAAGCGAAGGAAATTAAAATTGCATAGAGAAAGGTTGGGGTATACTACTTGCTAGATTCACCTATAGTTTGAACACACTGCCAATTATCACTGTCCATGTCCTCTGCCCACCAAACCTAGAAGCATGTTTAAGGTCAATCTATTATCCAGTAAAGAACAGCAAAAGAAAATCAAACATCTCTTTCGGCCATATATATAGACAACATACATGATGGAAAAGGCATTTTAGACTATATAGTACCTTGATAGCATTATCATAGCTACAAGAAAACAAAACATCCATTGTTGGATGCCACTGAACCATTTTCACATCTTGTGCATGCCCTTGCAACACTGAAACACACTCGAATTCATTCCCTGGCATTACTTCCCAAATCCAAACCGATTTGTCTCGACTACAAGTGGCAAGTAGAGACCCAGATGCATTCCAAGCCACACATTTCACCTCATTTTCATGACCCTATGCACCAAAAAGATATAGTCTCAAATGACAGGCAATATGTAGTAAATTCCTTCTAATTTTATTTATTATTTCAAAAAATAAGCCATGAATTGCAGCAGTTATCAGCATTTTAACTAACTATAAGAAACTTTGAACTATCTGCACTCTAAACAAATTTAATAAATAACCTATGACGTGAACAGAAGAGTATACTTCTAAAGTGGAGACACATTCGTAATCACCCTCAATATTTTCCCAAATCGCAGTGGTGGCATCAAAACTTGCAGTTGCCAACAATTTCCCCGACGGCGACCAAGCACACGATCGTACAGTTCTCGTATGCGTTTCGTCCAAAACTGCCTGCACAATCCCATGTTTTCAACATCAATTAAATAGTCAATTTACAAAAACTAATAGCAATCCATTCAATTTAACAATTCATAAATAAAAATCCTATTCACAGAAAGTTAATTTAGGTTTACATATTTTTGAATTTTATTCATGTTGAAAATTAAAATTTAAAAAAAAAAAACGAAACGCAACCTTGCAGTCCCAAGAGCGAGAAGAGAGGTTACGCTCCCAGATTCTAACGGTCTTGTCGCCGCTACAAGAAGCGAGAAGTGGAGGAACACCGTCGCGTCCGGTGGATGGATTCCAAGCAAGGCTCCAAACCCGGTCGGTGTGGCCTTCGAGTGTTTGAATCTCCTTCAACTGGTAATTAGCTTCTACAAACTCCATTGTAACAACTCAACCCAACTAGTGTAGATGATCTTCTCGAATTTGAGTCCGGTGAGTGTAACTGTGGAAGACTTTTTTGGGTTTTGTGTCAATGCCACGTGCGCACACCACGGTAACAATGAAGTGGTCAAGGGTGCTCCCCTGTGACACCACGAGTATGTCAGGTGATTACAAATAGTTCCTGCGGTTTAAGGATGGTATTATTGAGTAATCCTAAAGTTTGCTCCCAAGACCCGTTTTCACCTCCCAAGTTTGAAAACCTGAAATCCCACCTTGACCAAGTCAACGGTTACAATTAATTGTCAAATATAACTGTTAAGGGTAATTTAATCATTTTAGAATTAAAATTTATAAAATAATAAAATAAATTTTATAAAAATATAAAAAATATTTTAAAAATATTTGATTTAAAAGTCAACCACTACTACCATGCTGACGACGGTGGCTCATCGTAAATAAACCCAGGTAGTCGAAATGGCCACCTGGTTTAGACGGAGGTCAGATCTGGCCTCCCGAACTGGTCACCTCCGCCAGAGAAAGCGGTTGGAAATGGTTGGTCTTGGCCCCAACAGCTATTTCCAGCCAAGGTTTCTAACGGAGGTGGCTAGATCTAGTTGTCTCCTCCAAAACAAGAGGCAGCCAGATCTGACCGCCTCCCCCAAAACAAGAGGCTGTCAGATCCGACCCCCTCTGTCGTTTGGGAGGCCATATTTGGCCTCCGTCCGAGCCAAGTGGCCAGAACGGCCACCTCAGTTTATTTGCGATGGGCCACCGTTGTTGGCACGGTAGCGGTAGCTAGCTTTTTAAATTAAATATTTTTAAAAAATTTTTAATATATTTTTAAATTTTTTTACTATTTTTAATATATATATAAATTTAAATATTATTTTATAAATTTTTATTTTTTAATAAGGGTATTTAAGTCATTTTATATAAATAGTTACTGTTGACAGTTAATTATAACCGTTGACTTGATCAACAGGTGGGATTTTAGGTTTTTCAAACTTGGGAGGTGAGAATTTGTCTTGGGAGCAAACTATGGGTGGGAACAAGTCCTTTGGCCAATCTTAAAATTTCAAGATACGAAAATATTGGCTTTAAAAGTTTTGAAACCCAAGCCTCAACTTGAGTTTATTTCATAAATTCGAATCAAATTTTGTAATCATAAAAGGTCATTATAAATAATCACTCATTCACCTATAATTATAATTACATATTATAAATAAACACCTATTGGCCCATCATTATATATATATATATATATATATTGCATCAATTATAAATACATATTATAAATGCACACTCACTTGCTCATCCATTATAATGTATAGAACGAAAGACTTATTCTCACCCAGGGTTGACTAAAATGACCAAGTTTCACCCATTAAGTTTATGAAAATCAAATTATCATCCCTTTATTAAATTTGTTAACAAATTTAATTAATTTTTTTATAAAATTATTGAAAAGGTAAAAATCCCCTCAAACTAAATACCATTTTATTGGGTAAGATTGTTCCACCGAAAAGGTGACACATTAGAAGTATCATTTTGAAAATTTCAAATAGAACTTGAAAATGCCTTGAAACAAATCACGTTTTAGGTATATATATGAAAACATGCAAAGCATACAATAGGTGTTTAGTGAAATCTACTACACATTTATAGAAAAATTGATGTATGGTCATACCTAATGCACATCTAAACTCTGTAATCATCACAAAATCTTGCAATGGATAAATATCCCCAACAACTTTCAATCTATTGTCATTTACAACCGTACATCAACAACAATATATAGGCATACACAAGCAAGTTTATCCAAATCTATGCAAGATTCAGACTTATCCAAATCCAATTCAATAAACATTGCCACTTGGCTGCCATGTATAAACATACATACAATGATTTATAGTTGTACGTCAAGCCAATATCAAACTTGACTGTCAACTTCATCTATTTAAATTTGGCAAGTCAACCATAGTTTTATTTGATACACATCTTCGATTAGGATCAACAAATCCTTTATCTTCAAAACTCGAACAAATTCTATTGAGTGTGATTCACAAGCTATTTATTGAGCTTGAAACATCTAAATCTAAATACAAACTATGAGCAACCTCTAGTAAGATATCATAGCCACTCATCTAACTAAGTGTCAGTGAACAACTTTGAGCTTAAGCAACCTAATAGTTAACGTATAATTTAAGTCTCATTTGTCATGTTATATGTCTTAAGGTTAAAACATAAAAATATGTCTATTTCAGTTTCTCCTCTATATAATATTATGTTCATCTAGACCAAACGACTTGGATTAAACTTCAATCTTACCCCATTATAGCCACAAATTTATGTGATCATAGATATTTATCAATGAGTTCACTAGAAATATTGTTCTTATACTCTAGACTAATGAATTTTTTGTTGGTCTATCATAATACAAATCTTCACATAACAAGTCACCATCTTTATGGTAAGCCTTGTTACAATGGCATATTGGATGACATCAAATTATACTAATCATTGTAAAAGACAGTCTTGCAACCTCAAGTCTAAGAACCACTTGTGTTTGTTAAGTTAAAAGAATATTTTCATATACATTGGATCATCTTTTATGTGGAAACCTCTTGTCAAGTAAGTCTAATGAACACACTTAATAAACATCATGCACCTATTATTACGCCAAGTTATAAGTGACAACTTTGACCCATGTAAACTTTTACCACCTTTTGTTAGGATTATTCAACATTATGATAATTTCATTTCTATTACCAATGCCCTAGATTTAAGTAATGTTAGGATTAAAAACATTTTCTAAAACAAGCACTAATTAGTGGATAAGGAAAGCACATTAGTCTGTCTAATTCCCTTTTCTTAGTTCAACCATCCTCAGGGCATAGTGATTTTTTCAAACATAATCATAAACGTATATAAAAATGCATAATCGATAGAATGTCTTTTATTAATATATAAATAATTACATTGTATAGAATATTGATTGTAGCATCCCAGGTTAAAGAAGCCCTTAGGGGAAGAGTTTCGGGGTTAAAAACAAAATTCAGAAAGAGATTGGGAGTCTAGATGAGTGTAGGGGTGAGTTAGTAAGTTTTCAGAGCTTGTGTGGTTTTCGTGTGAATTCTTTCGGAAGGATTCGATCACGCGAATGTACGGAAAATGAATTAAGTCTATTTTCCCTTGTGCACGCCCGTGCACCTTGGATTCATGCCCGTGCATGGCATAGTATAAATAGTGAGCCGAGAGAAGTTTCTCATTTTTCTCACCCAGCTTTCATTTCATCCAAGTTCTCTCTTTCATTTCAGTTCCTCCCAACCTTAGAGAGGAAATCCAGCAGCAAGTAGCTACCGATCAAGTTAGAGAGCCAAGAGAATAATTCGAAAAAAGAGCTTTCAGAGGTAATGGCGAGAGGTAAGTGTTCGCTTACTTGTCCTTGCTTTGTGAATTTTGGTGTCATGGATGAGTTCTTTGCATGTTGATGAATGTTAGGAATGATTATATGATGTTGTATGTTGAATTGGATGATGAATTTCCATCCTTGAGCCTTGCATGCATGTTGATGTGTTTAGTGAGAGAATTTGAAGATGCTCCCATGGTAGAAACTTGGATGATCAATACATGTTGAAATGGATGCTTGCTTTGTGTTATTTGAAGTGCTGAGAATGTGTAATTGAAGTGAATTTGTGATTGAATATGAATTGGCATGAATTTAGAGTAATTTCCGGCAAGTGTTCTTGTTGAAGAACAAGACGCACGGCCGTGTGCCTTTGTTTTTCCAGACACACACCCGTATGCATGCTGTGTGCACAGGTAGAATAGCAGACACACATCCGTGTGTCCTGAGGGACACGCCCGTGTACCTGCTGTTTCAGAGAAATTACCCAGAATTCCAGTAGCTTGTACGGCCAGATGCACGACTAGCGTACGGCCCTGTACGTCTGGGCACACGCCCGTGTGTCTATGACATACACGCCCGTGTGTGAGCCATGCACGCCTGTGTGCCTTGCCCACACGCCCGTGCATCAATAGATTTTCAGAATAAAGCATGAAATTGATTAATTAAAGCATGGGAAATCAATTGAATGACAAAAAGGCTTCAGATAAGCATCAGATAATAAGAAATTCAATTAATAAGGCTGCATATGCATACCATGGCATGACATGTAGCTTCAGAAAGGATCAAGGGATCTGAATTCAGTAGTATTCAGTATTCAGAACCTGATGTACGAGTAAGAGTATGGGTGAACTCGAGGGGGCATCTGTGGGATTCAGCTTTCTGACACCAGTTAGAATGTTCAGTAGCATTTAAGATTTAACCTTCTGACACCAGTCAGATCATACAGCACAGTATATTCAACTTTCTAGCCAGTAGCTAGACTGTTCAGCCCACATGGCCAGAATATCGAATCCTTGTGTTCACCAAGTCTGATCAGTACAGCAGGTACCTTCGAGTACATTCAGATATTCAGGTATTCAGATGCATACATCCACAGTATTTCAGTTAGCATGACCTGACATACACATCATGACATGAATAATAATGATATCAGTAAATGAATGAAAATCAGATAGCAGTTTCAGATTCCAGCAAGCGCATAGACGTATGAATAGGGCCAAGGCCAGGTATGTTTGTGATTGTTTGTTGCTTGTTTGAGTCTTGTGGGAAGTAAGGAGCGTTTATTGGGTGATCTTTATCACTCATCTCCCTCCTTCTTCCATCCTTTTCAGGTGTTCGTGCTGTTTTCGAGGAGCATGTGGATCGAGGCTAGCGGGAAAAGGCCCACACCACCGTTTTGAGTATGTACATTTTAGTTTTTGACCTGTGTGGTCATATTGTAAATGTTTTATGTAATCAGATGCAAAACAGTGTACAGAACAGTATGTATATATGAAAAGGCCAGTGTGGGCTCATGATGTATTCCAGATATGTGTACTTCAGCTTCCGCATGTATTTTGTATTTAGTTGTACAGTATCAGTATTGTATTTTTGTAGGATTCCCATTGCGGATACCCGTATTTTCAGATTATTAATAAAAAGGCCACTCAGTATTCAGCAGCAGGGGTACTCGTGGCGGCGGGTCCTACATTGATTGTCTAAAAGACATATATCCTAACACATTTTACCCTTAAAATTTTATTAAATATTTTTTTGCTTTAATTTATATCAATTATAATTAAAAATAATAAAAAATTTTATTATTATAAAGATGGATGAGAATGTCAATAATAAATAATTATATATTTGGATTAAATTATACTTTTTAAAAATTAGGAGTTTTTGAAATTAGAAAAAAAAATTGTTTTTCTAATTTTAAGGGGGTTTATTGAAATTTAAAAAAAGTTTAGAGGTTTTTTGAAATTTTTATAGTTTTAATATTGTAATATTTTGAAGTTAGAACGGTATTTTTAAACTATGAATCAAAGTTAAAAGAGAGATATTTAACAATAAGAAATAGAACTAAGAGCATTCAAGGGTGAGATAGTCATTAAAAAGCTTTATTTGATGTGTATATGGGTCACTTTAAAAAGGTTTTTCCCATGTGCTGTATAGGAAATTAAAAATCTGTGGTTTCCTTGGAGTACAACTGTGACACTCACTGTTATATATTACTGTGTACTACTAATAATATTATTTAGTATTGATAATTTATTATTTATCTTTAATAAATAGAACAAGTATCATTCTTACTTTTCTGAAAACATAAACTGTGCGGAAGCTTTAACAAAATAAATATAATGGTAGACTAAAACCCGATATATAGTATGTTGAAAGAAAACTCATGTAATATATGTTACATAATGATATCTAAAACATAAATGATACTTAACTTAGTAATTGGGTTCTCTGATACTTATAGCGAATCTTGTTTCTTATTTGATTTCTGTTATGTTTTTGCTTATGATATATATCATACAGTGGTACTTCTAATTTGTCACGAGTTTTTATCTGATTTTAAAGTTGTTTCATTTGATTATTAGTTACTTTGTTTCTCATCAACTGTTTAGTTTATGGTTGATTTTGTATAATTATTTGCTTCATCACATAGTTAGTATTCTGTATGTACTTGTATTTTTAGTGTTGTATATTATGACTTTTCTATTACTTATTGATATATATGATAAGTTCTACTTTATTTTATTGTTATTTTTCATAGTTTCTCAACTCTAATTAATATCATGTAATATATATTATAATATGAAGTATGCTGAAATCATGTCTAATTATGCTAAAAATCATGTTTGGGCTTTGGGGCTTGTTTTCTGAAAATATATTTCTAAAAATGTCTTTCTAAAAATATTATCAAGATCTAAAGATCTTAAAATACTAAAATCATTGAATCTGAAAATCTCTCTGTATCTAAAGATGTCTGTTATATTATATAGACTGATAAATATAAGGATTTGACACTTTGACCATGTAAGGTTTATCTGAAGTAAACTGATCAGTAATCTAATATTGATATCTGAAACTAAATCTGATACTAAAGTTGAAATCTGAAACTAAAAACTAAAACTAAAACTGACGCATAACCAACATATATAAATGTCTTCCCGTATTGCAAATGCCAGTGATCCTTTTAATTGAAGGGCATACGTACTAATTGGTGCTCCCTCATATTCACCCCTAAAAATGATGTTTGAAACATCATATTTTTTACTTTAAAAACATATATATGTGTATCACTTGATCCCTTTCTAAAATATTATTTTAGCATGTCATGTCATGATTTGTTTATCATGTATGAAATCTTATTTTTTTCATTTCTTCTGATTACATTTTGTTTAACCAAATTATTGTTAGAGTTTTGTCATGTGTATTTCTTGCTGCAGTTCTAAGCTTTATATAAGCTGTTTTGTGTTCTGTTATGTATCTAATTGTTTTCTATTATGTATGTTTCATATACATTGATACATATTCACTATATCTTTGTATTAAATATCTAACACTTAAACGATGTGTAAATTTTTGTTTTTGTACATTTCTATTACTGTTACTATTTCTTTTTTAGTTTCTATTTCCATTTTTTAAGCATAATCTTCCAATTGCTAACACTACTTATAAGCTACTTGTTGAGTTTCTCTTATTTATGTAAGTTAGGTTTACTAATTCTAGAAAAAATATAGTTTTCTTTTTATTTGTTACATTATTAAATAGCTTATTTTACTTTATTTTGTTATTAATCTATTCATTTTGCTATTTTTTGCTTATTCTATTGTATTTTGCTCTTATTCTAGAGTTTTCTACTTAATCTACTATTTTCACTAGATGCACAGGCATGCTCATGGTCGTGTGCAAAATCATGCTAGCTTCTGAAGTTTTCTCACTAAGTTCTAACTTACTACACCGTCGTGCACTTTAAGACATATGGTTGTGTATGAGTCACAAATACAGTCTTGACTTTACATGCATAGGCCTACAAAACTCAACACATACACGATCGTTACCTTATCTAGACATAGCCATGTGAAATTAAGAAAGACACACGATTGTGACCATGAGACAAATGGTCATGTGCCCCTAAGGCACTACTAGTTTGGCCATAATCATGCATGCACTACACGACTGTGACTATGAGAATATATGATAGCACAATCGTGCACTTTCAAGGCATACGATAGTGTATCATGTTTTGCACCTGCAACTTTACTTATGGAATTAGTAGAACTCACTTTAAACTCAATTAAGCTTAATCTAACATACATACATATAAAACATGTTACTCATATTGACCTTCATCATCTCCCAACATCTAATCTCAGTCAAACATCCTTTCAAGCCTTTTAACAACATATACATAACACATAGGCACATACATAGACACTAAGCATCTTTCAACCTCTAAATCTCTCATCTTTTATCATCTTATCATACAAACATACAATCTAAGCTTAAAACATGCTTTTTATCTCATCCCACACCTAGAATAGGGATATATGTCACACCTACACTCAAATATATTCAAAAATCCCTAATAGAAATTACCCTTAATGGTTTTATTAGAAATTCCTTTAGAAAAAGTATAAAAGAGTGATATTTTACACTAAGGGTAAAATGGTCATTTTACAAAGATTCAAGGGATAATGTGAGAATTAAAAAGAAATGACATAAAGTAATTTATATGTTTAAGGTGATCATTCTTAGTAAATTGTATGAGGACATAGATGAAAGGTAATTGTTATATTTTGTACTAAGGGTAAAATGGTCATTTTAAAAAGATTCAAGGGATAAAGTGGACATTAAGAAGAAATGGCATAATGTAATTCATATGTTAGGAAGGTTGATTTTGGTAAATTGAATAAAAGGGTATAGATGTAATTTAAAAAAAGACGAAGGGCATTTTTGGAAACTAGGCATAATTAATTAATTAAAAGGGATAAATATGCCATTTTTCTTCCATTTTTCCTTCTTCCTAGCAGCTAGACGTTTCTTACTTTTTTTTACTTTCTTTTCTTCAATTTTGCAAGAAATGAAGATGATTTGTGAAGAAATTTGCTAGGATTTTTTAAGAGAAGTGTTTCCATCATCATCTAAGGTAAGAATCTTGCAAAAACTTATTAAAATTTTATGTATTAGGTGATGTTCTAATTCTTTAATGGTGGATTAGGAATTTAGAGGGAGAAAAACTATTCAAACGAAGAAGAAGAAGCAAGGAACAAGCTTGAAGGTAAGTAAATTTGATTGAAAAGTTAAGTTTCTCATCTTAAGGTTTATGGAAAAATTGAAATTGATTAGTTTTGGTAGTTAATGATATAAAAAATAAATAATATTATGGAGATGAAATGATATAAAATTAGTTTTAGAAGAAAATATTTGATGCAATTGTTGAAGAAGATTTGGCTATGTAAAAAAAAAAAAAAAAAGGATTTAGAGTGAATTTGACGTCAAATGATTGAATATATGATATTGGTATGTTATATTGAGGTATGTATGATGAGAAACTTGACTTGTTATGCAATATTGGAAAATGAATATGGTGATGTGGTATGGCTAAGATGTTACATCAGTAAGTACTCAAGATGTATTCATGGTCAAGTTTGATAAATCATGCAATATTTATATATATACAAGTTGTGATGACTTGGTGTTTGTTAAGACGTTGTGACCTAATTTACTTTTAGTAAGCTTAAATAATAAATATTAGGTCATGAGAACTTAAAAGTTAGTAATAGCTAAGTTACACCTTACTAAATCTCATGTTTATCTTTGTATTAATAACGTATGAGGATACTTAGCAAATGAAAAGATAACAAGTAGATTAAATTTGATACAAAGATTATGTGGATGTATAAAAACTAAGAAATGAGTATATACAAATATTAAAGTTCTTTTAAGCTAGTCGAGTATATCAGCAATCTTTTGTAATGGATACTTATTCTTAACCATTATCAAGTTTAACTTTCTATAATTTATACACGTGTATCAACCCATCTTTTTTTTCACAAAGATAATTGGTGCTCATCATGGAGAATGACTCCATTTAATAAAGCCACTCTCCAATAACTTATGTAACTATTTCTTCAATTCTTATAGTTTGGCTAGGGCTATTTTATATAATACCTTTGATATTGGCATTGTCTTTGAGCTAATTCAATTTTGAACTCCATTTTTCTCTCTAGTACTACCCTTGGTAGATTAGTTGAAAATACATTTAGGAATTCACACACTACTAGAGATTTTCTAAGAGTAAACTGAGATGGTTACAAAGTTATTGGTCGGATTGGAGATCAAGTCCACGATGTTAGACAAGATCTGTAAAAGTGTAGACACAATAAGATTATGGATAACTACCAATGCATGACTGTGCATTGACCATGCATGACCGTGACTATGTCCAAGTGTCTATTTCAAGTTTCAACTTTATTTGACCAAATAGGGCAAACTCCTTAAGATTTCATTCACACCCTATTCTATCATGATTAACTCAATTCAGTCCCCAAACTACAATTTGAGTTAAAATATTCTTTAAGACTTGAAATCATCAATACGCAAAGAAGACCCAATTCATCTTGAACAATTATCTACCTTCAAGTTTAATCAACTCTTTTTGTGTCTAACCCACAAACTCTCTAATAAGGTAGCAATACATGTACAGATTTATAATGAATCCTTATTCAATAGTCATCTAAATATAAACTAAGATTGGTTTCTAGCAAAGCATTAGGACCCTTCAAATATCAAAGTGTCAACATTTAATTAATAACTTGTGAATAATAGGACTATTAATAAAATACGATCCTTTTGTCATCAAATATTTCTTTGAGGTTGATGCACAAAATAATGTCTACCTTAGGAATTTCTTGATATCATAGACTAACATTCATATCAATGGCTAAATAATATTGGATTAAACAACAACCCAATCAAACTATGACCAAATCATTACATCTTTATCATATAACAATACATCATCTGAATACCTTTTCTCGGAAATCCCACTCTTTAAGTTTAAAAAAAGTTTTTTTTTTTCACTTGTATGTTAAATTTGTTAAAAAAATTATTAAATTTTTTATAAAATTGTTGTAAAGACAAAACATCCTCAAACTAAATTATACTTTCCCAAAAAGTTATTAATAATTTTTGTACTCATAATTTATACTAATTTCAATTAAAAATAATACAATTTTGCCAATTCTAATGAAAATTGTATCAATTAGTGCGATCAATGCATTTCATACTAAAATTATACTCGGATTAGTGCAAATTTTAGACACTATTTACGTTAGTTGTTGACTCAGTGTGCTTTTGAACGCTTTAAGAGCCATTTCTTTTGGACAATTTGAATATTTTTATTTGTCACTAGATAAATTTTATTCTAGTAATTTTTTTTAAAAGGGTTATACTTGATTTAAATAATCTTTTATAACTAAAATTAAAAAATTGTCATAAAAATATATTATCTTAAAAAGTTAATAGATATTAATTAATACTATATATTTAATTAAACGAGGATATATAAATAACATATAAGTACGTTTAATATGCTCAACTAAAGGATTTGTTGTCATGGTCTCAAAGAGAAAATGAGTGTTTCACAAGTAGTGAAGTGTACAAAGTTGGAAGAGAAACCAAAGACAAGTGTATATTATGGTTGCATGTCATGGACGCTCCATATATTATCAGGCCAACCAACATATTCCCACCCAAAGGTTTCCTAAATGATTATCACTACCTATCAATTTTTATAAAACCAAAAACTCATCTATTAACTAAATTCTTTCCAATATTTTAATATTTTTAATAAAATAACTAAAATTTTATTTAATAAAACTCAATAATATTAATATTGATATTAATATATTTCTATATTCTAATAATAACATTAAAAAATTATAAAAAAATCTTCAAAATAAAATAAAAATTTAAAAAAAGTAGCCACCACGGTTGACAAGTGGTTATCTTTTAAAATTTTATTTTATTTTTAAATTTTTAAAATTATTTTTTATTTTTATTATTTTTATAAATTAATTCTATTATTTTTTACTTTTTATTTAAAATTATTAAAATACTTTTTTAAGTGATTAAATTTAATGATTGATTTTGGTTAATAGATATTTAGTTTTTTAAAAGTTTTTGAATGAAAATTTGTTATAAATTTGTTATTTAAGAAAACCTTGGGTGGGAAAAGGTGTTTGGCCTATATTATCACTAAAAGGGAGAGAAAATTTTGTTAAATTTAGATCAAGAAATTGATACCGAAGAAGGAGAAGCGATTAGGGGGGAAGCAGATTGCTGGGAAGCACCAACGGTGTCTTGCGGGGTGATACGTAGGCTTGCTTCGTATTTAACCCTTTGAATGTCGTCTTTTGTGAGAACTGTAGCTTAGTTAATTTTTAATTTATTATGGGGTGAAATAAAAATGAAGAAAACAAATTATTTAAATTTCAAATATAATTTATTTATACTAAAGCATAAATAATATTAAATTTATTATAATATTTAAATAAAAAACATAATAAATTGTGATTCATCACTTATTTTATTTAAAAAAAATCGAACTAAAAAAAAAAAAAAATCATCTCTGTTCCCTCCTAATATTTTTTTCTTACTGTCAATTCAATTGCCTCCGGTTATTCCCAGAAAGATTTCCCACACCTCATCACACAGTTATTGTTCTCCGGTTCCCTTCCCTTCGCTTCTGTCCGGTTCTTCAATTCTCCAAGATTCTTCACTGTCAATTGTTTTGGGATTTTATCAAATTCCCTTCATTTGTCTTCACTTCTTCCGCGAATTTTCGCTCTCTAGTAGAAGTAAGATTATTCTGTGCTCTCTGATTACTAATTTGTTAATTAATTTATTCACTTTTTGGTAATTAAATTGTTTAGATGATTTTAATTTATAGGTTGATTGTTAGGATTGTGGTTATTATTGTTGGGGTTTTGATTATTTGTGCCTATTAGGTGTTTGTGAATATTGGTGAGAGATGTTTGATTGTTCTTATGATCTTGGTTTTTTCGTTGATATTATTAAGCCTGAGAACTGTTATGAAAATTAACTGTTGTAAGGGTTCTACCGGCTGCCATCATCACTTGCCTCTGTCTACTTGTTTTGCAAGGAGTCTTTATAATTTAAGACTGATGTCTCGTTGCCCCCCCTCAAACAAGGTTTTGGTTTTTGTATTCCGCAATTGTCCATCTTCCTTCTTCCAGATGTTGGATTTTATTATCATTTTTAAAAGCTCAATTTTTATTATTATCATGTTGCATAAAACTAAAACTTCCTTAATAAGATGTGTGTGGATCAATATATATGTTTTCCACTAGTTATGCAAGTATGCTTTCCATGAACCATATGTGTAAGTTGATAATGAATACTAGAGACACATTTTCCTCCATCACTGAAAATTTATTTTCTAGAAAATGACTTCTTGGATCATTGTCCAAATTGTTACTAGTAGTTGAGGTTGCTCTTAAGGTAATAATCATGAGAAAACAAGCATTATTTGCTAATAAATGAGGCATATTTATCCTGGAAAATGATCTGTTGGAACAGATTCCAAATGGTGCAGTTGAGGTTGTGACTGAAGTAAAGAATCATGGTGATCCAGCTCTAATTGTTTGAAATATGTCGTCGATGCACAATAGTTGATATTGAAATTTTCCACAGAAAATTTTTTTCTCACTTCTCAGAAGGAATTTTCATAATTCATCTATAGGCTACTGGACGAGTTCTGTGCTTAGGAATTCAACTATAGGCTTTCTCTTAATTAAATAGGGCATTCTTTTTATTTTATAGTTGAACATGCAGCACAGGTCAAATTTAGGGATGCTAACACATTTTGAAACTTCAAAATCCTTAATAATTGAAACTGTTGAAATTGGTATTTAAGATGGATCGCAGAACAAGACTTAATAACGCTAAGAAGCACAAATCAACATAAAGACAAAAAGCACTTAAAAGCACAATTAATATAAACATAAAAAACACATAAAAGCAGAATTTATAACAAAGAAATGGAATCCATATTTCCTGAGTCCCTTGTATGCATGCACAATCCTTCAAATGAAGAAGAGTATAAAGGACTTAACCAAATGGTATCAATTCTTCATACCTAAAGAACGTGCAGCCAGCATATATGTGAAAAAACTACATAAATCATATGAACTGCTAAACACTATAGAAAAGTCAGACATTTTCTTAGCATGCTTATGCCTCCTATGTTGTTAGAGCTTTTGATAGTTTAGCTACTTTAGATCTAAGCGATGGAATGAAAATTGGTGAAAGTGAGGTTCTTAACTTTGTACAACAATCTGAAGAAATTAGATAGTTCAATGCATTTGATAGTTAAATTTACACTACGGATTTTTTTAGCCAGGGTAGCAGGAATAGTTATTAGGAATGGTAAATATTGGTCAGGAGATGTATTCACAACTAAAGCATGAGGGTTTGCCTTGCCAAAATGTATCCATGTTCGAGTTGGTATATGTGCAGTCGTTGCTCAATTGAGAGCCTGAAACAGAGTAATGCATCAGTCTCTTG
This sequence comes from Anacardium occidentale, assembly GCA_026122585.1. Taxonomy (NCBI): domain Eukaryota; kingdom Viridiplantae; phylum Streptophyta; class Magnoliopsida; order Sapindales; family Anacardiaceae; genus Anacardium; species Anacardium occidentale. Next base: position 236,168 of record JAJEJH010000327.1, on the reverse strand, counting down.
AATTAACCCCATTTATGCATAGAGATTGATTTTTCAAACCCTCAACGTGTAATTCGGTTATTTAGCATCAACATATAAGTGCAATTCTTTGATCTTATAATTACCCTTTGCAAATTTGTCGTACAACATTGTTTATGAAGATAATAAGGTTAGCAATTTTTTTTCATTTCTCAACCCCAATAACAAGTATTGTAAGGCAGATAGCGGTGTCAAACAGAAACATAAACCATAATATGTCCCAACATGAGCCTTGAGAGTGCATACAGTATACTAATAAATAGAAGGACGAGCTAACTTCCAGCCCTAAGCCTCCATTCCAGCAACATAGTCTCTTAGAAGAATTGCCTAATATGTTTTTGTCCGTTAATTCATTTAGTACTTAAGGAAAATACATAAATGGAGTGCGTTATTCAATCTAATAATATTGAAATGATACTTACGTAACATACTATGTTAAACTGATTAATTATGATGTCTGAAAGTTCCAGTTTTAATATGGTTCCTTGGTGGTACAAGATAGTTGTATTTTTATGCCTCATTGAGTGTGGCAGTCATTTGGATGATACCCACTATTAATTTTATATTTCTCTTAAGGTTGAAACACAAGAAATCTAATATACAAAACTTTTTAAAAATCAAGTTGGAAAGAAAAAATTGCAGATGCAGTTTGGTTGCATAACCTTACGTTGAAAGATGAGAACACTTTAAATATTAAGGCTTTAAGTTATTCGGGAACTCTCCCAATTTCACAATGTGAATTTGTAAACGAAGAAACCAGTAGGACAACCAATGATTCCTTAACTTCTAGTATGCCATTATATTTCAATAGTCCCATCTGAAAGCTATTGTTGCATTACCTAATTGATGATGCAAAATGTGAATTAATGGAGTAATTTTGTAATATAACTTAGCACATATCATTCCTTTTGCTTTGCCCTTTATAATACTTCCCAAGAGGACGAGGAACCTATTCCTTAACAACACACCAATAACTTGTATTTAAGCCTTTTGCAAATAACTTGCCGTTAATTTGATTGTTTAAGTCTTGGACATGGCCCACATATGATTTCTAAATTCTTAAGTTTTGCTCAAAATTTCTCCTGAACAACCTCAGAGGAATTTGGAAAGGCAGCAGTCACACATTTGATTACCAATCAAAGGTAGTTCTTTGAACCTGTTGTGTCTCACCACTAACCATTTCAGCTCTGCTTATAAGACAACATTCTTCCAAGAGCTTTTTTCCTTTTTTTTTTCTGCTCAAGTGGGTTATGGTGTTGTCTTCAGCTGGCTAGCCTTATTTTTATGGATGCTTGAAAGTGTTTCAACATTTTATCTAGGTGTTTGATCATATTAGGTTTATTAGTGTATTTGATAGGAACTAATTTATATATTCAATCTAATGCACTCATCCAGTCTGTACTAAACTCCAATATTCTACCATCCCTTAGAATTTTACAATAAGATCTATACATTCTTTGCTTGGAAATGAAGAAAACTTAGACAACAAAGAATTAACAATTTCATAGCTCCTAAGTAAGACTTATCGGTCATTCACAAAATAACCGCTAAGCTAATGCTTGCTAATATATCTTGTAGTTCTTGGTCATACTGGAGTCTCCTCTCTCTAGCTGATCTCTGCTGCTTGTCCAATCGTTCATTGCTTGAGTCCTGTTTCCACTCCTCTTTTCCCAAGCTCCTTCGAGCCACTCACCACTGTCTGCTAGGGTATATGCCAGCAAGTCTTCTCCTGCTGATGCCTTTCTTGTGAAGTCCACTTGGTTGCTATTCCTCAAGCCTTTTGTGGATCAATCTCCATCCCCCTACCACGTATCAATGTTGCCTTCTAATTATAGTAGAAAAACCAAATAATTAATTCTGAAAATACCCAAATTATAGATAGAGAATGACAAGAACCAACTTTAATTCCTATAACTGCTTCCAATTATGTGTCTTCTGGTGCACTAAATATTGCCTGATTTTCTTGTTATAAGGTATTTAAATTTATCTATATCTTTCTCCGTAGTCCAATTATGCATTGTCCTCTTCTCTAAATGTTGTCTTCAGCTCTACTAAATTGATGGCTTCTTCTAAATAGGCATAGCTCTATTTTTGTTTTAAAATGGACCTATGCCTTTTAAAAGAAGCCATCAATTTAGTAGAGCTGCTGTTGAATCATTTCTTGTGATATTATTAAATCTGAGATATAGAATTAGAGTACTTATTTGACTATTTTATCACAAGTTCGGATCGAGCATGCTACTTATGGCCTATGACATTTCAATTCAGGTGAACAGATTGGGAATATAGAGAAGGATGACGGTCTTGAAGAGATACATTCTACGGTTGTTCATATCATTGAAGTACATTACCGCAAATGTTGTGGACAGAAATAATGGGCGAATTGTTGCAACAGCATCAACAGTTGAACATTCTATTAAAAACTCACTTGAATGTGGTCGGTCCTGCAATGCCAAGGCGGCAACAATTGTTGGAGAGGTCTTGGCTATGCGACTCAAAGTGGAGGGCCTTGAACTGGGACAAGGAAGAGGGATTCATGTCAATATAAACAAAGAAGTCGAGAAAAAGGGTTTCAAGAACCGCACCAAAATATGGGCGGTTGTCAATGCCCTTAAGAACAATGGTGTCAAACTCGTTCTTGAAGATAATGGTGATGATACTTCCGGGCCAAGTTTCTGATAAGTCTCTGCTCTTTCATTTTTCTTTTAGTCTTCTCAAAATGTTTAGAAATGCATGTAGAAGCTAGTTCATTCATGTTTTACCAGTGAAAAAAAAGTGAAAGAATTGCCATTTCAGGGGGAAAAAAATTGAATAAGAATGGTTTTAGCTCTTTTCTCAGCATCTTTCACGTTACTAGATATTCATATCAAACAGCATCCACTGGGGAAATCATATTGATAAATATTACTTGTCCCATTATTATTGCTAGGAAATTGGCGTCCGATTGCTGTGCTTTGTTCTCAATTTATTTCGCTTAGTAGTGCTAAAATAGCTAAGCTGCCACTGTCTCTGTTGGGCTTCCCCTCAAATATACATTATCTACCTAGCTATTTTTCTTTTTCTTTTTCTTTTTCGTTTTATTAAAGTTATGATGCTTCCATAAATTAAAATAAGAAAAAAATATATAATTAAATAATTTTGAATTAGATATAAAATAATATCATATCATAAATAATATGAAAATTAATTTTCTTTAGTGGTGTATAATTCCATTCTTTAATTGTAGAGCATGTAATGTTAGCAATCAGATAAGAATTATTTGGTCTAAAAGGTGTTATTTTAACTAGAGTTTGATTACAGGGTCCAATAGAGTTAATTTGATTGACATTTGATATCAAAAGCAACACCAATCTCAACACATTGGCTCCAAAAGGATCAAATTATATGTATCTAGTTTAGTGTTTGTAATGATATTTGTATTTGTTATTAATGTATAAAGTATATTATTTCTCTAAATCTTACGATAATGAAATGATATGCAAAAATTAGCAATTAATCTTTTATTTATTTAGTTTTATTGCAACGATGATACGACAAAAATTATTTGAAGTTAGACCAAAACACTTAATTCTCACTTAAAGTGTTCTTTAGTGATAAAATATCATTCTTTAACTTTTTAAAATTTAATTACTTATTTATTGATTATTTTTTATCTAATTCTTTTAATATTTTTGATAAAACAATCAAAATACCCTTATTAAAGAAAAATACAAATTATGTAATTTAATATTTAAATATAAAAAATTAAAAAATATAAAATTAAAAATAAATAAAAAAAGTTAGTGTTATAGATAGCGTCGTCAATGAGCAACCAATAAAGGTAATTAGATCTAGATACTTTCATTATCATTCATAGTAGAAAATGATTAATGAGGCTCAAACCAATCATTTTTAGCCGTTTTTAGTCATGGGTGATGGTGAAAGCAGTCATAACCAATAGGTCATTTTCTGTCACTAGATTAATATTTTTTAAAAATTTTTTAAAGATTTTTATAATTTATTTTAATATTTTAATTATTTTTTACAATATTTATTTTATTATTATTAAATTCTTTTTGTAAAAAAATAAAAATATATTTCTGATCATTAATATTTAATTATTAACAGTTAAACTTAACAATTAACCTTAATCAATATATAAATATTTAAATTTAAACAGAATTAAAATGTGATATTTTACTTTTAAAAACATTTTAAGTGGAATTATGTCGTTTGACCCTGAAGTTATTTTATTCTTTCGGTATGATTTTATAAATTTTAGTAACAATAAGAGGTAAACCATTAAACACATGCATAAATCGTGATCTATTGTAAATAACAAGTTTCCCTCGCATGAACAAAAAACTATTTTTTCTTCGCTTGTAATTTTGGTTGAAAGAAAAGAGAGTCCAAGAAATTAATCTTTTTTATGACATAATTGAATGTAAATATGATTTTATTAATTTTAATTTCCAAAAACTTCTTTTGGCTAAAACTACAATAATAGAGTTAATTAATAATATTTTATAAACCATCCATACATGTGGAAAAGAGATTTTTTTTTTTTTTTTTTTACGATATCTAATGTTTGAGATGGTGTTTAAATTTTAACGTTTATAATTTGCTTTAAAATTTTTAATTTTAAAAATAAACTTAAATCATCAATAGCAAGGAGCATGTCATGTTCTAGCTTTCAAGATTAAAACATTTTTTCTTTAAATTATCATCATCAAATAATTTTAATTTTTCTACATTCTAAAGTAAACCAAAATCATTTTCATATATTTTAAATCGTTCAAATCTACTTTAAAGTGAGCAAATGACATGATCAATTGAATATGAAAATTAATTTTATCTAAAAAATTCTTTAACAGATAATTTGAAAAGAACTATTATTCTAAAAAAAATTATATGTTAACATTTCTTTTGTAAAAGTTACATGTTAACTACAACATTTATTAGGCTAAATAACAAGTTGCAGTTGTTAAGAATTTTAACCATAAAAGTAATTATATATAGGCCAAAGGACTATTTCCCACCCATAGTTTGAGGCAGGGACAAGGTCCCACCCTCTAAGTTTCAAAAGTCCAGTTTCCCACCCCTAGAAAGAATTTAATATTAAATAAAATAAAAAACGGTAACATTTCAGGGACAATTTTGTCATTTTATAATTAAAATTTTATAAAATAATAAAATAAATTTTATATAAATTTAAAAAATATTAAAAAATTAAAAATTAAAAAAATAAACTGGCCACAGCTGCCGACGGTGGCCGTTGATAACCGCACCAGGTGGTCGGAGATCTGACCTCCCCGTTTTGTGGAGGCAACCAGATCGGCTACCTCCTGTTTTGGAGGAGGCGGCCAGATTTGGCCACCTCCGCCAGATTTGGCCACCGAAAACGGTTGAAGAGGGCCGGTATTAGTCCCAACGGTCGTTTTCAGTCACGTTTATCGGGTCCCTGGAACCAGGTGGTCGGAGATGGTCACCTGGTGCGGTTATCAACGGCCACCGCCGTCGGCATCGGCTGTTGTGGCCAGTTTATTTTTTAAAAATTTTTAAAATTTTTAATATATT
>JAJEJH010000327.1:0-230543 GCA_026122585.1 Anacardium occidentale | reverse complement strand
TAATTTTTTAATTTTAATATATTTTTTAAATTTTTATATTTGGGAAAATTATTTATAATTTTATTATAAATTTTTATTTATTAAAGGGCATTTTAATTATTTCATTTAAAAAATTATAAAATATGTTTGAATTTTGGTCCAAGGGTGAGAGACCGGGTTTTTGAAAACTTGGGGATGAGATTTTATCCTCGCCTCAAACTATGGGTGGGAAATAGTCCTTTGGCCTTATATATATATATATATAAAATAAATCTAAAGAAAAAAATTGAGATATTAAGGCTTATTTTACTATTGGCTAACATTTTAGCCTAAAAATAGATTGTTGTTTACAATTTTAAGCCTCAAAAATAGGTTATTGTTGTTTACAATTTAAAGAAAATTAAAACTTCATCTAACTAGTAATTTATATAATAAATATATTTTTTTAATTACTTCATATCATATAATTAAAAAAATTTGGGCCATTATGATATGTAATCATCCACCAATTAATCTATCAATAACATGCAAAGGATCTTGAACATCAAACAAACCATAGTAGAAACATAGAAAAGTGACTAACTTCACACAAGCATTAACAAGTAACTTACTTGAACTAAAGTAGCAAGAGTGTGAATTAAATATAAATGAATGACTTTCCACCAATTTGATTCCAATTACCACTAGCCTTCCTTGCACAAATTTGTATGAGAAGCCTTATATATATAGGTTGTACAAAGGTTGAAAAATGTCCAAAATGTCCTTAAAAGCTAATTACATGATAATATTACAAGAGGGGCAAAAACAAGAGTAAAGATACACAAACTTGCAAAGAAGGCTGAGAAAGGGCGTACTTTATCGCTTATATATGTTGTTTCTAGACCGCTATTGGATTTCTCTTACTCATGTAAGTTTGGTCTAGTAATTCTGAAAATATATAGTTTTTTCTTCTTTGTTCTCTTATTATTCTGCTTATATTGTTGTTTATTTTGTGATTTTTGCTTAGTCTACTATTTATTATGTGATTTTTGCTCAATTTGCTATTTGTTCTACTGGCTACATGATTGTGCACTTTAGGACACAGTCATGTATGAGCCACACATGGTCCTAACCCTATGTGCACGGACCTACAACAAAACTCAACATATGACTATGATCTTTCTAGGTATGGTCATGTGAAATTAGGAAAGTGCACATGACTGTGGCCTTGAGACACATGGTCGTGTGCCCAAAGACACTACTATGCTGGCCTTAGTCGTGCATATAGCTACATGACCATGACCATGACCATACAAAAAACACAACTGCACGGACATGCGTAATGGCACATAGGTATACGTCATGTTTTACTTCTATAATTTTGCCTCTAGAACTTGCAGAATACTACTTAAACTTAATCAAATCTCTATCAATATTTAATCAAACTCATTTTAACATGCATACACACAAACACATGCTTCTATCTCAAACATTCATCATCTCATAACATCTAATCACAACTTAGGATGCTTTTAAACTTTTAAACACACACACATGCACTTACAACTACTTTAAAATCATTATCATTAAACATGTCTGCTGACTAACTAAACTCATCCAAAAATATACATGTTATGAAAATAGGGAAGAGGTAAGGAAATACTTATTTGAAACTGCTAAAAGTTTTTATTTCTCTAACTTTGGCTCGATTCCTAGCTAGAGTGACTGATAGACAAACTAATCTCTCTCTCTAATCTTTGATTAACTAAAGGAGAAAAAAAGAAATAAGTAAAACTGGCTAAACATGCAAAAGCTCTACTTTATATAACTGCACTAACTTAAGAGGAACATATGATTGTGTACCTATAAGACGTATAGTTGTGCTTTATAACTTACGGGATGCATGGTCCTGTGTCCAAATGACGTATAGTTGTGTTATAAGAAAATCATAGATTTTTAGCTTCTAGCACTGTATATGGGAAAAACCTCCTAAAACAACCGATGTATAAGTTATATAAAGCCTCAAAAAGACTATTTTACCTTCTCAACTCTCCCAAATATGATCTAACTATAAAATCCCTCTTTTAACCCTAACCATAGCCTAAAACACTATTTTAACTTCGAGATATTACAATTGGTATAAAGCAAAATCTCATGAAACTGTTATAAATGGTGTAATCCTATTAAAACTAGTTTGGACAAAATCTCAGCAAAACGATTTGGGCAAAATCTAGATGAAACTAGTGGAGGAAAAGCTTCAAATGGGGTTACTTGAATGAATGAATGTAAAAAGCTTATGAAGAAGTTCTAAACCACTATAAAAAAAAAAAAGAGCACTCTCTTTGTTTTACTCCTTTTTTTATTGCTTTACTTGTTTTATTTACTTTACTATATTGTCTTGCTTATGCTTTGTTATTTGATTGTTTGATTATTATTACTTACATCAAAATTAATTTAAGTATAAACTTGTTTTTGGGTGTAAAGCTTTTAAGTTGTAAAGTTTTCAAAAATCTTGTTCACCTTTTTTTGGATTAGCCATTAAACATATTAGGGTTTAACATATTCATCATTAAAATTAAAAGGTATGTCTTTTAATAAAAAATTACATAAGGGTTTAGAGATTTTATAAAATCTTCAATGAAGCATCTATAAAACCTTACATGTCCTGAGAAACTCTGAACAACTTTGACATTTGTAGGAGGAGGCAACTTCTCAATGACTTTCTTCTTGGCACTATCCATCTTGATTTTTTTAGTTGAAACTCAATGACCCAAAACTAGCCTAGCGTAAACCATAAAATGATACAATTCCTAATTTAAAACAAGGTTAGTCTCTTGATATCACTACAAAACCAAAGATACGTTAGATAAACAATTTTAAAAACTAGAACAAAAAATTGAAAAGTCATCCATAAAAATCTCAATAAACCTTTCCACCATATCGTTGAAAATTGACATCATACATCGCTGAAAGGTGGTAAGTGCATTTCATAAACAAAAGGGCATTTATTGGTAGGTGAATGTCCCATATGGATAAATGAAGGTTGTCTTATCCTAGACCTCAAGTGCAATGGTTTTTGATTATACCTTTAATATCCATCGAGGAAGCAATAATAAGCATGCCTAACAAGTTTTTCCAATATTTGATCAATAAAATGGAGAGGAAAGTAAACCTTTCTTATGGTTGTATTTAACTTGCGATAATTAATGCACACTCTCCATCTGATTATTGCCTTAGTGGGTATTAACTCATTATTATCATTTGCTACCATTGTAGTTCCTCCTTCATTGGATACTACTTGAACAAGGGTTACCTACATATTGTCACCTCTAGGGTAGATTATACCTATATTTATTAGCTTAACCATTTCTTTTCTCACCATCTATTTTATAGTTGGGTTCAATCTTTACTATGAATGCATGCAAGTTTTAAATTTGTCTTCCATAAGAATTTTATGCATGCAAAAAGAAGAGCTAATTCCCTTGATATCTTTAATAGTCCACCTTATAGTTGATTTATATTCCTTAAACACTTTTAATAGTTGTTCTTTTTCATCATTTGTCAACTTAGCACTAATTATGATATGATTGCAACTTCTTCAAAGTAAGGAACACTAATTATTTATGTATTACTTCGACCAAAGTTCTCAAGTATAACAAGAAAGAGTATTATAACCAAGGTGAAGTCCCATGCATGCTATTGAAGTCTAAGCCTTCCATTCCCTATTCTTGGCAAATCCATTAAGAGCAAATTCATCAAATAGTTGTACAAAAACTTCAAATAGAAGGGAAAAGCTAAGCTAATACCTTGACGTGTGCAAATCGTTGCCACATTTTGATGAAATCATACATACTATGATAATATATACACTATCACTTATGTCTAAGGTTCATAATGGTGTTGAGATTATATACCATTCTAATGTAGCCACTAATGAGATGTATGAAAAGTATGATCAGTCATCCAAATTTATCATCTCAGTTTTATCATACTAAAGATACAATATATGTTATACAAAAACAATATATTTGAGATACTTCCTAGTATTAACATTAACAAATATTTACAAGTATAATAATGCAGAAATAAATACAATCACTATACAATAGACATGTGACTATAAGGTGCCAAACCTAACAATTAGAACATTCTAGTGGCAATATTTATCTATAACTGTTTATATTAACATGTATGCCTATATAAATGTCCTTAGATTAGTAAAATCATGATAAGGGATCAATAACTTGGTTGATCATAAGAATTCTATGAATACTAGGTGACTAGTCTAAAAATATCTATAGTCTCAGTATTATCCTAAGGGTATATATCATACGATAAACTATTAAGATGTCGAGTGACTTTACCAAATGATAACAACAAAACTCGTGTGTCAAGATTGTAAGTGGCAACTTGGTGTAACATATAATTGTATGCTTAGAGAATATTTATCGGACAAACCCCATAGAGGATTTCACATAGATGGTAATCTTGGTGTCTTATAAATATATCCTCTAATGGATAAAGGTGTATATGATATTTAGACTTGAGATCACTGAAATGTTTTATACATTAATCGGTATAGTTTGAAACTAGCCTAATATAGCATTTTTAAGGGTTATCAAAATAATGGTTATTAATTATATGATAAGAAATAGAGTTGAGAGGGTTCAAAGGTAAAATAGTCATTTAGTAGCTTTGTGTGGCATGTGTGTGGGTCTCTTTGGGAGACTTTTTCATGTATAGTATAAAAAATTATAAAAATTTGAGATTTTCATAGAACACGATCAAGGACACACGATTGTGTATCCTTTCAATTCCGACACAATTATATGAAGTAGATTTTCTCTCATTTTTCAGATAAGTATTTACCAAATTCACTTTTCCTTCTCAAAGAACCTTAACCAGAGTGCTGAGAAAGATCAACCAAGAGTAGCTACTTGAGTTAGAGATTAAGCAAGAGTTAGAGAGATAAAGATCATCCACAAGCCAAGAGGTAAGTTTTTCTAACTATTTTCTTATATTTTCTGTATTTGAGATGAGTTAATGTTGAAACATGTTTTATATTTGAGTAGTATGAAATTATGATGAGATGATGTGATGATAAAGATTTAATGAAGTTTTGGATGATTAGATGTTTGAGTTAATGATTTAAGGGTTTTGTTGAGTTTTGATGTTATTGATAAAAATAATATATGTATAAGTAGTATGTTGAGCTTATAAGGCTGAATGAATAAGTTTGATTGTAGTTAGGTATAGATTTACAATTTTAGACATGATTTTGTAAAAATTTGAGAGACACACGATTTGTGCATCCCTTCAGCTCCAACACAACTATATAAAGTAGATTTTCTCTCATTTTTTAAATAAATATTACCCAAATTCTCTTTTCCTTCTTAGAGAACCCTAATCAAAGTGCTAAGAGAGATCAACCAAGAGTAGCCACTTAAGCTAGAGATTGAACAAGAGTTAGAGATATAAAGATCATCCATAAGCCAAACGTTAATGTTTTTAACCTTTTTCCCTTGTCTTCTTATGCATGTGTTCCTCTATTTTTTAGATGAGTCGGTGTTGAAACATGTTTTACATTTGAATAACATGAAAATATGATAAGATGATGTGATGATAAAGATTTAATGAAGTTTTGGATGATTAAAGCATGTTTATATGTGTATGCTTGAACTTAATGATTTAAGGGTTTTGTTGAGTTTTGATGTTATTGATGAAAATAATATAAGTAATATGTTGAGCTTATAAGACTAAGGTTAGGTATGGATCTACAATTTTAGACATGATTTACAGAAACAAATATAAGACCCCGTTACTGTATGTACTATTATTATTGTGTTATTTATCTTTATTATCAAAATAATTATATTATATTTTATTGTTTTGAGAAAAGAAGCCTTTAATAGTTTATACAATAGAAGTTCTACACAACTACTTACTAAAAATATATGCGTTGTGTAGCAGAAGTGTGTCGTGATGGTATGTTAAAACTTATAATTTATTACTACTATCTAATATCTGAAAACATATGTGATATTGTACATCCCATACGTATGACAATATAAGCATGTGAGCCACCATGCTATTTGTTGAAAATTGAATACATAGATATATATATATATATATAAACATCAAGTGAAGACTTGCTCAAACCATATCCCACTCTCCAACCATCTTATGCTCCAAGCTCAGCTCCCCATTCAGCTTACAAGAAAAGAAAAACTAAAGAGGATGAGTAACAAGTCACTCAGTAAGTATCTCATATCTCTACCTTCGGGTAAGCTCTGAGTTGATCTTTCACTGTCTAACTGCTATGTTGATGAACTTATCTAAGTCTTTGATAGCTTAATAGCTTCTTCTGATCTAGCTTTAGGCTTTTCTTTATTTTGACTTCTTATATTTCTTACATGCCTAGTTGAATAGACTCTACTTAGCCTATGACTAGTCTCACTACTAAGTTGACAGACTTAACTTGTTCCTTAACTAGTTAAGTAAGTTTTCTATTCTGTTTTAACTCATCTTACTATTTCTATTCTACTTCACACCTTATTATAAGTATGTATATGAGTATGCGTATATGATTTAGCATAAAAAATGATCTAGTTGAAACTAGCATACTTAGTTTTCCTCTTTTTTTGATATTTATTATCCTATTATCCTATTTGATTTCTATGATCTATAGAACTCTCGAGTTCTCTGATGAGCTTAACTAAATTCTTTAGGTTTTTGCTTATGACGTATATCGTGCAGCTAGTTTTGTTACTTTCCTATATATAATTCATGATTTACTTCTCTTTTATCTTGTTGTTTGTGTTATCATTCATAGATGTTTTGTTTCTCATCTATTGTTATATTATTGCTAAATCTGTAAACTTGTTTATTCTATTATGTATATGGTATTCTGTATGTACTTATATTTCTAGTATGACATATTATAGTTGCATTGCTAATTAACAATCTATCTGATAATTTCTCTATCATTTTACTGATATACGTTATAGTTTCTTTGTTCTGATTAATCTTGTGCTGAGAGTGACATGATATGAAGAATACTAAAATCATAACTAATGAGGCAAAATCATATCTAGGCTCTTGGACCTGTTTACTTAAAATATCTTTTTAAAACTAGTTTTTTGAAAATACTATCGGGATCCAAATATCCTAAAATATTAAAAAGCTGAATAAAAATGTATCTAAAAACCCTATATATTTGAAAATACCTATTGTATTGTGTAAACTGATGAATATAAGGATTCAACATTCGACCATATGAGTCGTCAACTTCCTAACACTAAATTGGTAGGATGAAATTAGATAACTGATGCGCACCAATGCATATATCAATATGCATTGACGCTGACTCCCTCTCTAACAGGTGTATAACTACACACTACGTATTTGATGTTGGCTCCCTTTCTAACGGGCATATAGATATATACCAACGTATATAAATGTAACGCTAACTCCTTCTTTAGTGGGCATGCAAATCACAGATATCTTCTCATATTCACCCTTAAAATGATGTTCGGATCATCGTTTTTCTATTTTAAAAATATATGCATATGAATCACTTGATCCTTTTCAAAAACACTGAGTTGACATGTCATGTCATGTAATGCATATCATGTATGATATCTTTTTTTTTTTTTAATACATTCTTTTTAACTAAATAACTATTATAGTTTTATTATACGTATATTTTACTGAAGTTACTATTTCTATAACTTATTAAGCTTGTTAATAAGTTTGGTATAGATTGCTTTGAGTTTTATTGTATATCTGGCTGTTTTCTATCTTGTACGTTTCTCTATTATTTCTATAATTGTTTTTCTATTTCCATCTATTTTCTAATTGTATTCTATTAGTTATTTAGGTTGTTTTTAAACTACTGCTGAGTTTCTCTTACTTATGTGTAGAAATGTGTGATTTTTGAAGAATATTTTATATTACTATTCTTTACTCTTTGATCTGAACTACTATAATTTTCTATATCTCTTCTTCTTTTCTTATCTTATCTGTTCTTAAGTTGTTGTTTCTTTTGCTATTTTATTTAGAATACTTAAATGTTCTAGTATTAGTGATTATCTACTGAATCTTGGTTCTTATTAGTGATTCATTACTTAATTTGTGCTTATTCTTAAAATTCTAAGACTTTAACTAAGTGCACAAGTGTGTAGGCTTAGACGCACGGGCATGCATAAAGGTGTATGGGTCGTGTGCTAGTCGTATAGCCTAATCGTGTTAGTTTATGGAAATTTTGGCTTATTCTTCTTTATTGCTAATGCACGATCGTAACCCCCAAACGCATGACCGTGACCCTTTATAAATCTAGTCGTGCACATCTGTGTACACAACTGTGACCCTGTTAAAACAGGACTGCATGGACGTGCATCCATTGGGCTAAAACACACAGAATCATATCCAATCTCAACCCAAATCTCTATCAATCTTAAATTAAACTCATTCTAACATATATTCATGCAAAATACATTACTATAAACATATTTTCCTTATCAGTCACAACCAAATAAAGTCTAACATGTTCTAAACCCTTAAACACACACACATATGCATCAAGAGAAACTAAACATGCTTCTACCTTCAAATTTTCTCTTATATTTCATCATTATCATCTTACAATCATGCTAATAAAATGGAAATAGGCTCCTATGGCTGAATCAACTCATCCAAGAAAATACAAACTATGGAAACTAAGAAAAAGGTAAGGGGATACTTATCTAGAGTTGTTAATGACTTCAATCTCTCTATCTCTGATTAAATCCTAATTTAATTGGCTGTTAAAAGCTGGTTGATCTCTCTCACAATTTGGTTAGGGTTAGCTAGAGAGAAAGGAAGAGAAAATGGGTAAGAAACTGGCTGAAACAAACAAAGAAAAATATGGCTTATAATATTAACAGACATGCATGGGCACGTAGCAAGATGTACGGGTGTGCATGATAGAAAAGGGATGCATGAGAAAGTGTTCAAGACGTGTGATCGTGCTCTTTTCACAAACTATATATAAGCCTCCAAAAGGACTATTCTACCTTTCTAACTCACTGAAACTATTCTTTAACTGAAAAAATCTCTCTTTTAACCCCAATTCAAGGCTTAAAATGACCATTCTAACCTTGAGATATTACATAGAGGATGACACATGATCATGTACTTGATAAACTCATGACTGTATAGTCGTATTTCTATAACCTCATGATTGTGTAAGCTAAGTGTACATGATTAGATAGGTTTTAGGGAACGACCATGCAACCAAGAGTCAAAATCATGTGTCTATATTAGTCTTGTAGGATTATGCATATAGAATCAAGATCGTGTAGGAGATCTTGTGACACCCACTACTATATATTATTGTTTATTATTAGTAATAATATTTAGTATTAACATTTTATTGTTTATGTTTAATATATAACAGGAGTACCACTCTTGCTTTTTTGAAAACATACACTATGTGAAAGCTTTGACAAAATAAATATGATAGTTGGGTAAAACCTTATATATAATATTCTAAAAGAAAACTCATATAATATATATTATACAATAATATCTAAAACTTATATAATACTGTATATCATATGTATGAGCAATACAAAACATGTTAGCCAACATGTTATCTACTGAAAACTATATATATCCAAAATTGAAACTCAGGTGAAAACCTTTTCAAGTTGTACTCACTTTCTAGCCATTTTGTGCTTCAACTCAATTTTCCTAAAACGCTAACCTTTAAGAAAGGAAACTAAGGGGAATGAGTGACGAGTCACTTAGTAGGTAATTCCTATCTCTACCCTCAAGCAGGTTTCTATTCAATTATATTTTTATAACTGGTTACACAACTCTATGTTCTTTTTCTTATCTTACTTCTTAGTCAAAGACATTTCTAAACTTTTTTTCTCTTACTTATCATATTTCTTAACTAATCTTTTTGTAATTAGTTTTTCCTTGGCTTATTATATTTATAGTCTAATAAACTATACTTAGTCTATTCCTAGCCTTTGGGACTTCAATTTTGTTTTACTTTTTCTGTGACCTTCTACAAAAGTCTGACTCTTTTTACTCATTTTAATCTTTAATCTATCACATTTCTAACTTTCTAATTTTACTTACCTCACTACTTATTTGATAAACCTAACTTAGT
This sequence comes from Anacardium occidentale, assembly GCA_026122585.1. Classification (NCBI taxonomy): domain Eukaryota; kingdom Viridiplantae; phylum Streptophyta; class Magnoliopsida; order Sapindales; family Anacardiaceae; genus Anacardium; species Anacardium occidentale. The sequence continues at coordinate 220,426 of JAJEJH010000327.1, read as the reverse complement.
TCATTACTCATCTTATAGGCTTATCTTTTCTTACTTTGCTTATACTATTTGAATTCTGCTTCTTGTCATGTCATAAGTATGTATATGGGTATACGTATACAACATAGTATGAAAAAGTTCTAGATTAATATAACTTAATACATGCAAAACTCTCTTTTTCAAGTCAGTATCTTTTTACTTCTTAACTTAGTATCTGGGTTTTTTGATATTCATAATGAATCTTAAATCCTATCATACAACAGTACTTCTAATTTGTCACGAGTTCTTATTTGATTTTGAAGCTATTTTATCAAATTCTTAGTTACTCTGTTTCTCATCTACTATTATATTTATAACTTATTCTATATAATTACTTATTTGGTCATATATCTGGTATTTTGTACGTACTTATATATTTAGTATTATATATTTTGGCTTTTCTATTACATATCAGTTTGTCTGATAAGTTATACTTTGTTTTACTACTATTTTTTTCATAGTTTCTTTACTCTAATTAATCTTATGCTATGTATGACATTATATAAAATATATTAAAATCATGTCTAATTATGCTGAAATTATATCTCAGCCATTGGGCCTATTTTTTAAAAACATCTTTATAAAAATACTACTCAGATTCAATGATCCTAAAATACTAAAAGAACTAAGTGAAAACTGTATCTAAAATATTTGTGTATCCAAAGTTATCTATTATGTTACATAGATTAATAAATTTAGGGATTCAATACTCTGACCATATAAGACTTATTTGAATTGAAACTGATCAGTAATGTGATATTAATAACTGAAACTAGATCTAATATTGAAATCTAAAATTGACAACTAAAACTGATGCATTAATAACATATATAAATGTTTTCTCCCATCACGAATGTTGGTGATCCTTTTAATTGACGGGCATGCGTACTCATAGGTGTCATATTATATTCACTCCTAAAAAAATGATGTTTAGAATATTCTTTTTTCTACTTTAAAAATATGTATTTGGATCCTTATACTCTTTTCTGAAAATATTATTTTGGCATGTTATGTCATGAAATACTTATTATGCATGAAATCTTATTCTTTTATTTCTTCTGATTATATTATGTTTATCTAAAATTCCTATTAGAGTTCTGTTCTGTGTATTTTCTTATTGAAGTTCTAAGTTTTGTGGGAGTATTTTGTGTTCTATTGTGTATCGATGACTTTCTATTTTATATGTTTCATAATTATTTCTATTTCCATTTTTGTTTTTTGATAGTAATGTATCAATTACTAATGCTAATTTTAGACTACTGTTGAATTTCTTTTACTTATGCAAGTTAGGTTTACAAATTTTGGAAAAATATAATTTTCTTTTCTTTTGATCTGTTATTAAACAAATTATCTTACTTTGTTCTGCTATTAATCAGCTTATTTTGTAGTTTATTATACTATTTTCTACTTATTTTGTTATTTTATGCTATTTTCATTAGTTACACGGGTGTGCACATGGTCATGTGTAAGATTGTGCTAGTTTTTGGAATTTTCTCACTAAGTTTTGGCTTATTGCATGGTTGTGTTTGTGTTACACACATGGTCATGACCTTACATGCACGAGCCTATAGAACTCAACACATACATGACCATGACCCTAACTAGGTATGACTATGTGAAATTAGGAAAGACACACATGACTGTGACCTTGAGACACACAATTGTGTACCCTTAAGGCACTACTACTTTGGCCACAATTGTGCATGCACTACACGATCGTGACCATGTAGAATACATGACACTGCAATCATGCACCCTCAAGTATAAGTTTGTGTGTCACATTTTGCACTTGCAACTTTGCTTTTGGAGTTTACAAAAACCACTCCAATCTTAACTATTCTTCAATCAAGCTAAATCTAACATACATGCATACAAACACATGTTACTCATATAGATCTTTATCATATCATAGCACCTAATCTCAATCAAACATACTTTCAAACCTCTTAACAACATATATATATATATATATATATATACACACACACATATATACTCTAAGCATGCTTCTACCTCTAAATCTCTCATCTTCTATCATCTTATCATACAAACAAATAGTTTAGGGTTTAAATATACTTCTTATCTCATCTCACGCCCCAAAATAGGGATATACATGCTAAAGAAATAAGGAAAGAAGTAAGGAAATACTTACTTGGAGCTACTATAGACTTTAATTTCTTTAACTTTGGTTTGATTCCTAGCTTGATTGGTTAACTAAAAAACTAATCTCTCTCTTTCTAATCTTTGGTTAGGGTTAGTTGAAGGAAGAAGAAGAGAAATGGGTAAACTAGTTGAAAAACATGAAGACTTTAGTTTATATAGTAGCACCAACTTAAGTTGAATACACGATCATGTGCCTTTGAGGTGCATTATTGTGCTCCATAGCTTAATGAATGCATGGGTGTGTGTCCAAAGGATGCACAGTCGTGTTCTAAGCACAAACCATATAAAGTCCTTAAAAGACTACATTCCCTTCTTAACTCTTATAAATTTGAACTCTGACTATAAAATCTCTCTTAACTTGATCTATGGCCTAAAAAGACCATTCTAATCTTATAATGCTATAGATTTCAGCTCCTACTTGGAAGAAGACTTAGATTTAAGGGCTAATCCTTATCAAACTAGAGAGGATGATGTGAATACAAACACCAAAGTCCTTGTATTTACCTTTAGGCTTAGTTTCAATTTTCCAAGTCATAAGATTGTTGGATTGGGTATTTTGATGTGTATGGATCCTCCTCTTTGTATCAAGTTTCAAAGCATCCATATAAGCCCCTTAACACCTCAAAATATCTTCAACCCAAAATGGAAACATCAGGTGAAAGATCAAGCATTAAGGGGCAACAAACAAGAAACAACATGTAACAACCCTTGAGCTTGTAGTGATGCAATGCCACGACTTTGTGATACAATATGGAAAGACGTCTTACACGTCGTGACTTACCACTCATGGATTTTCTAGCGCTTGTGCGCAATGGCCTAGTGTCATAGCTTGTGCGTCCTGTTTTGCATATGACACAACTTATGCTTCCTATATCATGCATGCCATGACTTAATGCCATAACTTGTGCGCTCTGTTTCATGTGTATCATGACCTAGCATTGTAGTGTGGCTTTGCCCTACGTTCGTTTTATTTTGCTCAATTTTTATATTTTTTTGGGAATTTTATTTGCCCTTTTTGTACCTATAATCAAAGGTCTTTTGATCAATTCTCTTAACATGTAAGACACATATATAAGTGTCATTCTCTCTCATGTACACTTGAACTTGAATATTGAATACAATAAAAAAAGTTTGTGTACTTTTTTTCTTGAATCTCTTATTGAGCTTTATTGGTTCCATGAGTTTTTTAACTATCATTATCTAATTTTTTGGCAAAGGAAATTGGTGGTGATTGACTTAAGTTGATGGATGTCTCCTTTAGGCTTAGTTTTTTTTAATCCTTGTTCTACAATTTTAAGTAAGTCATTTTTGATCTTTGTGTGGAAGCTTAGTCTCATTGTACCTTCCTACCATTTAGCCTTGTGTGTTGAAGTGTGTGTTAAGGATTTGCATGATGCTATGCATTTTGGGGCTTCGATTTGGTCAAATCAAGCCAAGGGTAAATTGGAAAATATGTTATAAGCTTAAGTTTAAGAATTCTGCTTATGTTATGGTTTATTATTTCATGGTTTTGTTTTAGAATTCTTTTGATACGTTTCCTAATATAGTTATTTTTTCATAAAAGGTAGTTTGGTCATTTATTTTGATGTGAATGGTAGTTCTATTAATGTTTTTACATTGCATACTATTTAGTCAAAGTTAGTGACACTTTCCTTTGAAAGATAGTACTTTTGAAAGGGGTGGTACAAGCACCTTAAGAGTTCTTTTATTAAAAACTATAGTGATTGAATCATCTATGATTCAACCCTTGAAAGAGATGTGAGAGTTTGTGAGATAATTGATCAAAAAAAGTGGAGATGACCCATTAATAACTCTTAAGAGCTAATAGAAATAATAAGAGAGGGATGAGATGACTGGAATGGCTAAGAATAGGATAGGATAGTTTGGTTGCCTAATTAGGGGAAAATTTTACCAGTAGCATAACTTGGGAAGAGTTTCGAACAAAGAAAGAAAATGTGAAATGGCATGATTTGATATGGTTCAAGAAGCACATCCCTAAACACTATTTAATTCTTTAATGGTTATGAAAGGAAAACTTATGGAAAAAGACAAACTCTTTAGGTTCGTCATTGTAACAAAGGCTACTTGTTCCTTGTGAAATATTGAAATTGAAACGTTGGATCGCTTGTTCTTGCAATGTGAGATGACTAAGCAAATATGGGAAAACATCCTTGTGGTTAATGATGAAACCTATAGGGAACAATCATAGGGAAGGTACACAGAGGAAATTGGAAAAGATTGGAAGGCTAGTAGTCTAAAATATATAGTGTGTAAGATAGGCATGAGAGCCTTGGTGTGAGTAATATGAATAAAAAGGAATAATCGTATCCTCTTGAGAAAAAGACAAAACATAAAAGTTATCAAAACTAATATCAAGAGAATGATTAGAGACAAGGCATTAAAACTATTAAACGTAACAAAAAATAGAGATAATAAAAGGATAACTTATAAATGAAGTCTTCTCAATTGCACCTTTAAAACATACCTCTTTTAAAGTCTATTTTTGTGCTTTATTTTGGTTAGGTATTCAAGTGATGATAGTGTTCTAATATGTGTACTTTCTAGTCTTTTCGTGGATTTGAGCCTCAATCCCAGGTTTTCTCCTCTGGTACGACCTCCTTTACGTATTATTTCTTCTTTATAATAAAATTTGCTCAAAAAAAAAAAAAAAAAAAAAAAACAGATATAGATTCCTGTTAATATTAGCCAATTTTCTCGATAATGGACTATAGTATGACTATGACCCAGACACCCCAAAGCCCACCATAAGGGCCCAAAAATATAATGAAGCACTAAGCACATCCTCAATACGAATTTCCTCCCGATCAAGATCTCTCCGGAATATTACAGATCGATTGTTCGTCTGAAACGACTTGAATCGCCATGGAGTACACAAGTAAAAGAAGTCAGGGACGCCTCTTCGAAGGTCTCTATAGAGTTATTATGCGCCGTAACTCTATCTACGTAACCTTTATCATAGCCGGTGCTTTTGCCGGTGAGCGGGTATAATTTATTTATTTTTTTCTAATATATATCTTTTTTAAAGTTGGTATCTTTCTTTTGATTGATTTGTGATTAATTGATCGATAAGGGAGCACAACTGACTTTATTATCATAGAAAAAAGATATTAGAGTTTGCTCATATTTGTGGATCTTAAATCTAATAATTTATTTATTGAGTGCAGGCTGTGGATTATGGTGTTCGTAAGCTCTGGGAGTACAATAATGCCGGGGTAATAGATTGTTTTTTAATTCTTTTTATTCTATTTATTCTGCATTACATCGCACGTGTGTATGCCTGTTAATTACTTACTGCTGTTGTATCATGTGTGAGATAAGGATTATATTTGCAGAAAATTGTATAAATTGGTGTGTGCTCCATATTGACCTTCTATATTCTAAGTTTCATGCACCCTTTTTCTAGATGTGAAGTGTTTAAATATAAAGTGTTATTAGTTGTTATTGTGAGGCTGATATCTGAGTCCCAGTGTAGTTTCCTTATAAATGCATTTCATTTTTTTGACCTAGTTGTCACCATCTAAGTTAGCACCTCTGTATTCGTGGCTTTGAATTATATTTACTTAACAACCATCTTAGATGGAGGGAGAGAGAAACAAAGAGTTGTACGTGTAGTTGGTGATGTAGCTTTAATTTAAAATTTTCGAGTATAATATCTCCCTACAACTTAAAGGGCATAAAAGGCTCACTTATCTAACCAAGGGGATTGTGAAATATACACATGAATTAGGTATGGTTATGAATAGGCATGTACTAGCTAGATTTATTTTAGTTACGGATTTTATTGTCAACTCCAATTTATCTCTTGTGTCCATAATTTAAGGTTAACAGTGATTGAGATGGTATTTTATGATCTAAATGATGTCATTTGATTATGACCATGTTAATTTCATTTCTTGATGATTTTTTTTTTGTTAGGCTCTCCATGCTTTGCGTATTTGTTTATCGATTGGCTAAGTATAATCTTATGATACATCCATTGACACTTAGCAATCCAAGGTTCTAAAAATATTGTTTCTGGTCCTAGTTTGGTTTCTGTCTGTTTTCAATTGTCATTTATAATGTTATACATCCATACATAAAGTTTCGTTATGTATATGAATGTTTTGCTAGTGTTTTTTTAATTTAAATCCTTGTAATTTGACAAACTAGGCCACAATCATTTTTTTTTAACCAGCTGATAATCTGGGTTTCAAGGCTGGCTCAAGATATTATTCTATGTCACAAGAAAATTCTTTATTTAATTTTATAAAGTTTTGTCTTTTGGAATTTGCAATTCTTTAGCTTATGTAGTGAATAAGTCCTTAAGAATCCTCTTTTTGGTATTTTTAGAAGTAGAAAAAAAAATATATGTTATACATATCTGCTCATCTTGTAGTATGGATCTTGGATTTTATTGAATTGCTTAAATTTGAGACAGAACAACTATTGGGAAACTTTTCAAAAAATTATGAAATTCATGTAACTTGTACAAGATTTTTTAGTTAGTTCCTGCTCCACTATAATTGTATCGGTTAATAGAGTTTTGAAAAGAAGGGAGGTTTATACAATTTTTCATCTAGTATTAGCTTTTTGACTATTACTCTCCTCTTAATATTTAGGGGTGGATTCAAGCTGAGACTAACTTGAACTTGTGCATGCTTGAGCTCAACTCAACTCAACTCAACTCAGCTTTGGGGAGCTGCAGTTTGATGTTGTTGAAGGTTCTTGAGCTCAAGCTTGAATGTGCTCGTTACCATAGAATTAAGCAAAGCTCAAGCTCATGAACTGCATTTTATTCTAGTTGTTAAGCACAACTAAATTTTACATTTACCCACAAAATGACTCACTTTTCAATTTCAATGTAGAACGTTCAATGAAAGAGTATCACTGGTATTCAATATCCATTTCCTCTATTATATACCCATTAAAATTATTGTGTTTGTTCTAGCTACTCTATTTTCATTTGTTGATGTAATGGCATAGGTGACACTTGAATCCACTATGATAGTGTGCATGTGTCAACATAAATATGATTTTAGACATAAGTATAGACAACTTAAGACAAGATGTAATGTTTAAATTTGTGATTAATTTGATTTCTGTATATTATTTTTTTTTATAATGTTGAAGAATGTACACTATTATATACAATTACATCAAGATTAGAGAAGGAAATAAAATCAAAACTTTGCTATCTAAGAATTCTAATTCTAATAGAAATTTATAGCTCAATCTACTTCTAATAGGAATATACAGTTCAACACTTCTCCTCAAGTTGGAGCATATAGATTATATGCACTAAGCTTGTTATAAATGAACTCAATTCGAGAGCCCTTGAGAGACTTAGTAAGAATATCTACTAATTGATCATTTGAAGTGACGTATCTAGAGGTGATGCATTCAAAGAAAATCTTTTCTCTAACCAAGTGCCAATTGATCTCTATTTGCTTGGTCCTTTCATGAAAGGTTGGATTAGAAGAAATGTGAATAGCAGTTTGATTATCACAAAGTAACTTTATTTGTGAAACATCTGTGAATCTCAATTTTTGGACCCACTGCTTCAACCATATAAGCTTGCAAGTTACAAGTGCCGTGACACGAAATTCAACTTCCGCACTCAATCTAACAACAACATCTTGCTTCTTGCATTTCTAAAATACAAGGTTCCTTCCAGTAAGAACATAATGACGTGAGGTTGGATGCGTATTGGATGGGGAATCTACCCAATTTGCATCAGAATACCTACAACTTGTGTATGACCTTTGTCTTTAGATAGTAGACCTTTGCTAGGAGCTCTTTTTAGACATCGTAGAATTCGAATCACTGCATCACAACGAATGTCACTTGGATCCTGTGGGAATTGACTAACAATGCTAATAAAGAATGAGACATCGGTTGTGTGATAGTATGATAATTTAATTTTTCAACAAGTCTTCAGTATCTTTTAAGATCAACAAAAGACTCTCTATCTAGGTGGGAGCTTCAAATTGGGATTCATAAGAGAATCTATTACTTTACAGTTTGACATCCTTGCCTCTTCCAAAATGTCCAATGTATATTTTCTCTGTGAAATAACAATACTTGAGCTAGACTGTGCTACTATCTTTGGTTTGAAAGTGACTGAATAAATGTTGCTTTAGCTGAGTTATGCCATTTTGATCACTTCCTGTAATAACAACATCATCTACTTAAACCACAAGATAAATGCATTGCCTTGTTAATGTGTGTTTATAAAACATAGAATGATCAAACTCGTATTGAACCATACTAAGCTCTTAGATAATAGTGCTAAAATGACCAAACCAGACATGAGGAGACTGTTTTAATCCATATTGAGAACGACAAAGTTTACATACCAAAGTAGACTCCCCCTAGGCAACAAAGCTAAACAACTGCTTAATATAAATCTCTTCTTGAAGTTCACTATTCAGGAAAACATTCTTAATATCCAATTGGTATAAAAGTCATGGGCGAATGGCTGCCATAGAGAGAAATAGGCAGGCAAAAAACATTTTGGCCTTAATCCAATCCATAAGTCGAGTGTAAGCTTTAGCAAACAAGCATGCCTTTAAATAATCCACCTTACCATCTAGACTAACTTTGACAGGATAGATCGCACCATAAGTAGTGTAGCTTGACCAGGAGGAAGTGGAACCAAGTCTCAAGTGTAATTGTTATATAGAGTAGTTATTTCCTTAGTCATTGCGTGATGCATTTGGGATCAGATAGAGCCTCATGAGTGCTAGAAGGAAGTGGTACAGATAATAGAGTAGACATAAAATCATATATGATAAAGACAATTGGTGATAACTCAAAAAATTATAAATAGGATAAGGAGTGCGAGAGGAGTGTGTACCTTTTTGAAGGGCAATAGGAAATAGATTTTCAGGTGGGAGGACTACAATAAGAGAGGAATCTGGAGTAGGAAGTACGTTCACAGGGGCTATAGAAATAGTGTTAGGAGTATCCTTAATACTTGTGAAGGGAACAAGAGTGCCCTCCTCTGGAGGAGGAGATTTTGGTATAGGGGAAGGTCTGGAAGGATATGTAGAGATTTAGGTGGTGGTTTAGGGAGAACAGTGACATATAGGATAGGGAGATCCTTGGGAGTATGATAATGTTCAGAGGAGGTGGAGAGAAAGAAGGGAGAGGACTAAAAAATGTGATATCAACAGACAAGAAATAACGATGAGTGTCAAGAGAATAACATTTATAATCTTTTTGTAGATGTGAGTATCCAAGAAAAACACATATTATAGACTTGGCAGATAATTTGTTTATACCAATGGTACAAATGTGGACATAACAAGTGCACCTAAAGACACGAGGTGGAAAAGAAAAATGGGTTAATAAAAAAAACAAAATATTATAAGGTACCTGATTATTGAGGACACAAGAGGGCATCCTATTTATCAATAAACATGGAGTTAGCATTGTTTTCGCCCAAACACGAGAAGGTGCATTATAATGCAAAAGTAGAGTGCTGTTAGTTTTAACAAGGTGCTTATTTTTATGTTCAACAACTTCATTTTGTTGTGGGGTATAGGCAGATGAGAGTTGATGGGGGATGCCACGGGGTGACATAAAGGTTGTGAAGGCAGAAGAAAAATATTCTCAAGCATTATCACTCCTTAATATGCAAATATTAGTGTTAAATTAAGTTTTAATCATAGCACAAAACTATTAAAAAATGGATGATAATTCTGAATGACTTTTTATTAAATAAAGCTAAGTGCACCGAAAATAGTTATCAATGAACGTAACAAAATTTTGATAATCCAAAATAGGGAGAATACGACAAGGACCCCATACATCAGAATAAACTAACTCAAATGAAGATGTAGCTCACTTATTGACATGTTTATGAAAAGAACTATAAGAATGTTTACTTAGTTAACATGACTTACAATCTAAAGAGGACAAATGTGATAAATTTGGAACCATCTTTTGTAACTTCTACAAACTTGGATGACCTAGGCGATTATGGAGAAGAGATGGAGACTTGGAGATGAGACACGAGGAGGATGGTAGATCTAGGTGATAACGGCCCTGTGACTCACGTCTTGTGCTAATCATTCATCTTGTGCTTGGTCCTATAAAACAACAAAGTTTTTAGTAAACGTAATAGAACAATTTAGCAGATGAATGAGCTTGTTGACAAACATAAGATTAAATGGACAACTAGGAATGTGCAAAACAGACATTAAGGGTATAAAGGGAAGTGGAGAGGCATGACCAAGGAGGAAGCATTGATAACATGAAAAAGTAAATGGAGATTACCAGAAATGTGATCAGAAACCCCATAATTGAGAACTCAAGGTCCTAGAGATGAAAACGGAAGAGGCAAACAACTGAATTACCTTAATCACCACGAAAGCAATAGAGGATTGCTTTTGGCTTAATATTTCAGATATTCCTCGTAGTCAGTGCTTGTAAGGGTCAGGGGGGGTTGTTGAAAAGACTGTCTTGTTAGAATCTCCAAGTGACCATCTGGATGATTGGAGGGTGGCCTATGCAATTTATAACACTTCTCCTTAGTATGTTTTCATAAATTATAGTAATTGCATTTCGGATGACTGCCTTCGTTTTCTTGAATACGCTGATTAGGTTATTAACGAGAAATCAAGGCAGACAAGTATGGAGCTAGGGATCCAATCCTTGTGCTAGAGGAAATGACTCGAAGTAGTCATGCAAACACATCGTTGAGAGTGGGAATAGTAGCATTGGCCAAAATCTAATTGCAGACCAGGGCCAAATCTGGATTCATAGTAGTGAGAGTTAACACCATAAAGAACTATCTTGTTGAGCAAAATCTTTTATGGGACTTTATTAGCTGGAAATAATAAACTAAATTCTGCTTTTAGGGAAGCCATTCGACCAAGGAAATCTATCATGCTCAGGTCTTGTTGTTTTAAGTTAACAATGTTGGATACAACTGAATAAAGTCTTTGAATATCATTAGTGGATAATAATTTAGCCTGATTTCAAATTCCTATACATCTCCTATAGGTTTTATAAATTGACTACAGTGAGGGATCAATGGCTTGCCGCAAAAAAACTACATAATAAAGCATAAGTTCTTATCTAGTTAGCCTTATTATGATCTTTCAGATTAGATGCATTGGTTGTTAGATGATCCTTTAGTCCTTGTTCTATGAACCAAAGTTCAAACGAAGTAGCCCATGAAGTATAATTAATGCTTTCTAACAATTTTTCAATAGTAATTATAAGGAAAAAGAGAAACGGAGTAGGGGCACCTGATTTTGAAGATTCTCCAACCATCCCGAGACAATAAAAAAGTTGAATAGATCTAAGAAAGACGGTTGGAAGGGAGAAAAGTAGCAGTACAGTTTTTAGTGATCGGAAAGAAAGCGCTTCCAGCGGCGGAGAACCTTGAGAAGACCAAAAAAGGACAGATTGGTTCCTTCTGAGTTCAAAATAGCAAGTAGCAGATTTTTGGTTGTTGGAAAATGCTTGCTCGATGACAAAGGATGTCGGGGTGATCGAAAAAGAGCAGATTGACACCCTTTGAGTCTAATGGTTTGGGCTGTGACTAGGGTTGGATTCGAGCTAAATCGAATACGAACATATATATGTTCATTCGGATTCGTTCGTTATGATTCAGTTCGTATACAGGTTCGTCCGTAAAGTTCTTCTTCAAACTCTTTGCATCAGTGTTAACAACTCTCTAGCAATTGATCTTTGCGTGCTTCCTTCCAATATTCTTGTATGCAGGCTAAAGAATGCGAAAGAAGACATTGAAGCTCACATGCTCAGCTATCATGAAGGTGAACTCACCTATTAGAATCATATGAACCACTGCCTTTCCAACCTGCAACATAACTATAAATGCTGGACTTAGAACAAAGCAACATCATTTCAAATCAAAGTTATAAAACAAAATGACATCGTTTTCCCACGCTAACATTATGTAAATAACGGCTCAAAACAATTTCATTTTGAATTTTGCAACATGACATCGTTTTCTTCGCATTTGCAAGCGGCTTGTGAGCCGCATAGGTTGAAGAATCTATGGCTCAAGTTATCACGTACCTGAGGCTCTAGCATGGCTCCTATCAATTTGTTTCAAGTTGATTGAGCCGAGTTGGCAATTGAGCTCAAACTAGTTCAGCATGAGTCCTGGGCTATTCGTTCTGTCTCTGGTCATAATTTTGTAGATAGTGTTAATTGTTTGAAGATGTATTTCATGTGTAGTCACCATGAACATTGCTGCTGTAAAGGCCCTGTGAATGAGTAAAATAAACTTTATCTTTTAACTGTAATCCAGCTTGGTTAGTACCTCATTTAGATGCATTATTTCTGTTTTGATTAATACTCATAACAAGAAGCCATTTTTGTTTGTAGCTTATTTGTTGTACTTGTCATTTTCATCGTCTTGAACATCCTGTAAGTAAGTTTTTTATGAGTTCTATTTAACATGCCTAAAAAATTGAAAGTAGAACGCTTCTTGATGTTGTTAGTATTATAATACCAAAATTTTAATCTCTGGTTGCTTAATTGATTAACAGTTGTGGTTAAATTAACTGAGTGATAATTACCCGAAAAAAAGAAAAAAAAAAAGTTTACTGTGACATGGGATCAAATTATGGCCTGGGCTTTTGCTATTTCTGCCACCTACTTGAATCCAGTTTTAATTTTGTAATGCAGAAACGGTACGAAGACATTCCTGTACTGGGGCAAAGGCAAGCTGAAGAATAGGTTAGTGAATTCCTATTCCCTGCATTTTGATGTTCCATTTAAAAAATTTAGAGAATCTGCAGACAATGTAGCAGTTTTTTTTTTTTTTTTTTTTTGCAATAAGTGTAATGTTACTCTAGTGGATTAAGTTATTTCTCAACCATGGTTGTATTCACTAAGGTTTTGGGATTTCCTGAATTGATATTAACTGTGAACGGTTGTGATTATTTGCCTGGAAAAGTGATCTTGTTCGGAATTTAATCATGTTTTATTTGTTTGTTTCTCTAGACTTTTGTTTTCTTGTTACACTTAAAGTTATTACCAAAGAAAATATATAATAAGCAAATCAAGGTAGTAGCATTTGATCATATGGAAAATAAACAGAGCTTTTTAGTAATGAGATGTATGAAGAATCATGAATGTATTTAAAACTCACTTTCAGGTTGGAACTCTTGTTCATCTTCACGAAGACTTGCTTTCTAGTATCAGTGTTAGCTTTTCTGGACTCAAATTATGACAATTCAGTGTAATGTGCTGGGATTTAAAATACATTTTTAATGCTTGTGGAAACTGGTCAGTGCTTGGGCGGATACATTGCCGAAGAGGAGAAATTTATGAAACAAGAAGTGTTTCTTTTGTCCCTTGGAAAATAAACTGCTAATATGTTCAAGATAATGATGTATTTACAAAATCAGGGACCAGTATGTGATATGGTTTCAGAAGATGAGCTCGTGAAAGCCAGGACGTGGTTCCACAAGAACTCGATATGAGCATGTTCAAATAGATTTTCATTCTGACTTTTTTATTATTCCACTTTTCCATAGCCCGACGGTAACAGTTTTTTCTGAGCAGTGCCCCAATCCCATACAGATTCATCTACTGAGTTAAACTGACTTGCAGCATTTTGATATATAAGAACACGCTGTAATAATACTATTCAATTTCGCGTTTAAATAAAAGCTATTTATTATACGACATACCTTACAGCATAGTTATGAAAGGTGCCTCTCAAGCGTGCCTTGACGAGGCCTTACTCAAGGCGATGTGATCATAGCCTTCAGCATGGTCACAGAAAATTCACATTGCCTTCAGCATGGCCAAAGAAACTAGGGATTCAATGGTGATCGCCTTTAATGCTTTTTAGATACCTTTGAAGAAGCTTTACGGCCCAGAAACGCATGCATTACTATTGTTTAGATATCATTGGCTTGATCTGAAGGTTTTCGACATTTTTGGAATAGTTTTTGACATAATCTCAAGCTTTTCGATAAATTTTAACAATTTTTAATTAAATGCAAAAATTATTGACAATTTTTAAAGTCTAGTAAGATCTGGAATTGTCAAAGAGATTAAGGACGACGACGAATTCTAAAATTATTGAAGAGGCTGTTACTAAGTTCTAAGACTATTAAAAAGTTGCTAAAGAGATTTTAAATCAATGAACAGGTCCTTATAAATAGTCATCAAAGATGTTTTAATTCTGTCGATAAAGTTGTTCGTCAATTTTGAAAAATTTAATGAACTTTTTAATTGCTTTGGGTATAGAAAGGACGCCTTCACCTTCCCTTTTTTGTCTAGAGCTCTCATCCAAACATCAGCTATTCATTTACGCAAGTTCTTAAATTTCCTCATACAGAACTGGAAGCCATCACACTAGTATCAGTTACCAAGCTAAATTAATCGAGTATGTAGCTGGCCTTACTGTGCTACTTATTGATGAAACATTAGTACATCCAGACATTGTTTTTCAGTATGTAAAAAAACAATGTATACATTCAATTTAACAAAGACAAAGTAAAAACTACAAGGAATTATCTAAATATGTAGGAATCAAGTATAAAATTCGATCCAGATATCAATATAGAAAAACTAAGTGACCTGTTGGCCCATAATGGGAGTAAAAGTTATGGATTGAACAAATTATGGACTGAAGAGAACTACTGTTTCACCATAAATGAACTTTTGCAACTGCATCCACCCACTGCACTTGGATTCGTACTCACCTGCAAAGCATCATTACTTGTTACGTAACCTCTTACGAATGATACACTAGAGTGATCAAAAACAAAAAACCTGACCAACAAATAAATAGGACATAAATTTGATGACTTAAGGTGCAGCATAATATAGCTGGGAGCACCATAAGTTTACATAGCAAAAATGCATTCTGAATCTCACCTAGCTACAACATTGACTACCTAAATTCAGGCACTATTAAAGCTCCACCTTGCCAACAGTCAATTTCCAATTTCCAAGAGATGATTTGTTGCTAAACATGCAATGAAGCGAGGAATGAGACATTTAAGTTCACCAGAACCTCTATCCAATGAAGTGCACAAAGAACTGATATTCAAAACTCATAAAGCAGAGGAAAGAGGTGTACATTCTGTATCCAGCAAGCAAGGATTCTGTAATCAATATTTACCTTCATATGTTTGTGGCCTAGTTCAATCAATTAATCATCAAAGTAATTAAAAGACGGTGAAATTCCTATTCCGAAAAGATCTTTAATTTTAAAATCCGATCAATGGAACTGGAAATGATCTCTCTGTCTCAATAGGATCTGAGAAGTTTAATTACTTTATATGAATAAAACAGATCTTTTACAGCAAAAGCAGTGCACCTAGGTAACATTAATACTCAGTCGCACATTTAGATCTGTTATATATAGTAATTAGCAAACAACTACAAAGGTGTTGGTCAGACAGAATTTGATAGTTACAAATCCTCTAGTAGCAGATCTGCACAAGCATCATGCTCAACAAGTAAACATTCAATATTCATTTCCACATCTGATCAACCTTTTAATATAATTTTGGTGCCCCTCTAGGTACCAAATGGCGAGATCTTCACAATTGACCAGCACCTAACTCAAACCAAGCATATTGCAAATCTAAATTTAATATATGATTCCTGAATTTGAATGTGACCTGATCTTCCCTGAATCGAACCTTAAACCTGAGGCAAACCATTACTTTTGTTCGCAACCCAGCATACTTGTTATTAAAGCAAGCACAAAAATACTTACACCAACTACTTTCTGTCAAACACGATATAGGCCCAAAGGCATTTAGTAGACAAGCTTATTAGCAATATTTGGACGTACAATAGACATTGGGAGATTAAAGTTTAGGTGAGGCAATGCTCAAGTAACGGCTCCCAAACAAACAATTTCATTATTCAAGATCTTATAACATTACAAGAACGCCAACTATTGAGATTACACAGTTTACAAGACGTTCCAAGTTTTCCTTCCCAGGGGCTACTCCCAAATCAAAGAATTGTCTACAATATATCATAACAATCATATACCAATTAGTTTGCCGACTAAAACATTTTCAGCTAAAGTACCAATCAGAAATATTAAATGCAATACAAACAGCTAAATATGTTGTACAAGCACTTCAGGAATAAAGAACCTTACCACAAATGCAGAACGAATCAACTCCTCAACGTAATCAATGGTTGCCCCTTTTACGAAATCATATGAAATATTATCAATAACTAATTTAATCCCTTCCTTCTCAAAAACTCTGCAATTACTTAAAAGAGAAAACAAGGGAAGCATCAGAAACTAGAACCCAGAATATAAAAATAAAAAAAGGGAAGGAAAAGACCTGTCATCTGGATTGGTTTTGTGATCCAAATCAAAAACATACTGGAAGCCAGAACATCCCCCAGTTTCTACACCCAACCGAAGCATTAATTCCTCTTTAGTCGTTTCAGTGGCTTGTAATTCTTTCATTCTCTACCAACAACACATAAAAAAAAAAAAGAATAGAAGAATAATTAGAAATCAAATAATTGAATCACACGAAATGAAAAGAAATTGAAAACTAAAAAAGCCAGAAAAAAGCTATAAAAGCGTACTTTGATGCAACTATCAGTCATGTGAATATCATCTAAAGAAGGATGTTGATTGGAGCTGAGAAACCGGTGGCTTTGCCGAATTCGACAGGCAAAGTATGGGGTTAGCCGTTGATAGATGGATCTCGACGACATATCGTTCTGAGCCGCAGCTGTGTCCTTAAACCTTTAGTGAACAAAAGTCACGGGAAAACGCTAGTTTTGTCATTTCAAATTATAATAGAAAAGAGCAAAAAAGGGTTCTGAGGTACAAAGTTGAACAGCCACCGCGGAAAATTTGTTAGAAATTCGACAATGATTTAAGGATGGTGGTGGCTTGATGCCACCGGTGATGATGATCCAATCAAATTTTTAGGCGAAACTTGTTAAAGGAAAATAATTTTTGTTTATCACGATCATTTATATTTATCGTTTTAAGAGTAAAAAGTATATCGATGATATTAATAATTTATTTATTTTTGTCTTTTTATTTTACTTGAATATATTTATTATAAATTAATTTAATCTATTTAACAATATTTATTAAATTATTATTTAACAAATATTGGTATAAAAAATACCAATATTTGAAATTATTTTGTGGAGTATACTCAGAAGGGTTGACAACAACATTTACGCTTCCCGTATGAGTAAAAGGCCCGTTTTTGATTTCACTATCATTACCTTTCAAACTGATATAATGCAGAACAAAATATAGGCTAGTAAAAAAAATCAATATGGAGTACTTAGATTTTCCCTTCTCGAGCCCTATCCATTATACTATTTGAAAATGCAATTTGACAGCTCCAAATTTTGAGCCAACCATGCATTCTCCATAAACTTCTCAACATTGGTGAGATTCATCATCCTCTTCTAAGTAATTTGAGTGATATTGAGAAGTGTATTGAATATCTCTACATTCCTTACTAAATACTTCATTTTTCCTTTCTCTCCTAATCATGTACACTAGTATGGCCCAAAAATAATTAACCCCAACAACTTCCTAACCAACTTCCTTTCAAATGTCTAGCTTCATGCCCAATATAATCTTTCCAAGGTCCTTCTAGATAATCTAAGAAAATTTTTTTTTTCCATAAGTTTCTAGTGAAGTTACAAGAAAAGAAGAGGTGGTGAGTTATGAAAACCACAATTTGCTTTGGAAATAATACCATACATAGCAATAATAATATACATAGCTTGTTTATCTTTTGTGTTGAGTTAACCTTTTATAGCAAGCCAAAGCATAAATGCATGCCTTGGAATGTGCTTCCAAAACCATACTAGCTTATCCTAATTCACCCATGGCTTCCTCACCTTTATAGCCTCCCAAGCTGATTTGTTGTTGTAAATTCCATTTCCATTAGGCTCCCACAAAACTTTATCCTCCCCTTCTTTAAGGACAAATTCCAATAAATCTCTTGTATCTATGAGTGTCCAAGAGTTAGTTAAAGGTTAATTCCAACCCTCATTCTTAACAATTTGCTTAACTTTCATGTTGCTTAAATTTACTTCATTGATAACTCTTTTACAACATCTATTGACTATAAGTCTCATATGTGCCAATTGTCAAACCAAAGGTGAGTATCCTCTTCATTCCCTATCTCTATTTTATATTCAGTCCTACATTATCCTTTAACTTTATAAAATTTTCCAAGTTCAAAAACAATCCTTAGGAGTGTTATTTTGCCAAAGATATTTATTCTTTCGAAGATAAACATTTACCCAAGCCCCTTATGTAAAGACATATTTTGTCTACATAAGGTTTTAATATGCCTAATTACGATAACCCTATTCCACTCATTTGTCCGCATGACCCCAAGACCTCCTCCTTTTTTTGGGACACAAACATTCTCGTAAATAACTTTCACATTAGTCTTCTTGTGATCCACCCATACCCAAAGAAATGCTCTTAAGTTGCTCTTAAGCTCTTTATGGTTTTTGAAGGGAATAATGTATATACAAGACTAAGACATTAGCACACAAAGCAAGACTTTTTTTTATTAAAATAAGTATCTTGATAGATGAAAGGTTTTTCCTGTTTTAAGCCAAAATTCTACTAAGCATCTTAAAGATAATAGTCTTGTAATCAACATAGCCAAGCTTGGTTATAATAAGTGGTAACTCCAATTATTTGATTAAAAGAGTTCATTCTTAAAACTTTATCACATTCAAAATTTCCCTTTTTCTTCCAAAGAGACATTGGAGAAAAATACGTTACTTTTCAAGGTTTGGCTTTTAGCCAATACCACCATTGGAACTTATCAAGGAGATCTAAAAGTAAGTTGATAAACTGCTTATTCATATGACAAAATAACATCAAATCATTGAAAAAAAAAGTGGGTAGTCCTAAGCTTTTCCCACTTCCAATGAAAACTTAAATGGTAGTTTTTGGCTACCTTATCCAAAAGGAAAGAGAATACCTCCATGACCACAACAAACAAAGAAGAAGACAATGGATCACCTTGTTTTAAGCCTATATTTATACCCACTGAAAACTTAGAGGTAGTCACAAACCCACTTTACCAAAGCATCATTAAACCCAAAAGTTTTAAGGACACAAAATAAAAAGACTTAATTAACAATGCCATAAGCCTTTATTCAACTAACCTTAATCAAGCTTTCTTTTCACTTAGTCGATAGTCTATGATAATTATGGAGAAGTTCATGACATAAGAGCCGTTTTGATTCCATTTGCCAAGTTTTCTTGGGCCTCATAGATTAAGTTTAGTAGAACCTTTTAGATTTTATTTGCTAAGATCTTCAAAATGCACTTGTACATGTTACGACAATAGATGGGCCTATAATTGTTACAAGTAGTTAGGTTCTCACATTTTTGAATTAAAGCTATGATGGTGCAATTAATCTCCTCGAGCAATCAAGCAAAGGTTTGGCCCTAAAAAAACTTTTAATCCTTTTAACTCCATCATCTCCAACAATGTCCCAAGCTTGTTTAAAGAAAAAGGCATTGAAACCATTCGACACCATAAAGCTCTATCATCTGTTATACTAAAAATTATGTCTTTAATTTCATCATTAGTCGTCTTTTTCTACCTTCAAGTTAACTTGCGAACTTACAATTCTCTTCTTGATAAAGTCTTGAATGTTAAGGTTGGTGCCTTCTAGTCAATTAATTTTTTGTATAGTGTAATTATTTACATATTAATAAAAGTTACTTTTGTTGATTATGCATTTTCATATATATATATATATATATATATATTTATAGTAATGTTTGTATAATCAATAAGCCCTTAAAATGGTGAAATCAAGTTAAAGGAATTAGATGACTGATTGTGCTCTCTTTATATACTTATTAAGTGGTAATTATAGAAAACGCTCTTAGGCCTAACATTACTTTGACACAGAACACAAATAGCAGTGATGAAACTATCATCATATTGAGCAATCCTATAAAAAAATGGCAACAATTTTCATGTGTTAAAGCTATGACTTGCAGCTTGGTACTATACATGAGTGCATGTTATTTACTATGCATGTTTACTAGACAAACTCGACAAGAGAATTCCATATAGAAAATGAATTTTTGTCTATAAAAAATATCTTCTTAATCTAACAAGTACATATGATCCTTCGACTTAAGGTCGTTGGACAGTCTTGTGCAAGGATTGGTATAGTTTAATACCATTAAACATGCCATCATAATAAGGTATTATAAAAGTGGTGATTGGTTGTATCAAGATTTATACAAAGGCTATGATTGATTAATAAAGGATTCGTCACTTGTAAGCATGGGAAAATGTATCTTTATTGAGCTTATTGATAAATATCAATAACTATGTAAAGATGTGGCTATAGTAAAATAGGGTTGAAGCCTAATTTAAAGATATAGTTAACACTACTTCTATACCTTAGCCTCAAGAGATAAAATATGATGAAATGATTGAATTATGAATTAATTATTAAATTAATCAAACTTAGAGTTGTTTGTTCTCACTTTATTAGGTGGGTGGTTATGATGCATTGTTAGAGCTTACTTATAGTTTGTCTAGATTCCATCTAGAACCAGATATTACTAGATTAGTAGAGAGCTTATGGGTCACGTATAATTGAAGTGAATTGAACTCTAGATGTAAGGGATTTATTAATCCTAATTGATATGTTTGCAAACCATTACATTGGTAGTGGAAACAAACATTTTGGAAATGCAAGCCATAAAACCTTTGTATTTTTTGTTGATCTTAATTTCACTCACCCACGTCATAAAACCTTTACATTGAGTATGTTGACAATCTTAAGTGAATCATCAAAAATTAGTCACTTGGAGTTGCCTTCATCTAATAATGATCGCTACACTTTCTTAAACTTGTTAAGTTCTCTAAGAAACCTTAAATCCATGCAAAATCTATCTAAGCAGCAACTAGCCATTGTAAAAGATCAAGAAGGATCAAATTGCATGAAGAAATGATGCAATAACAGCTTGTGCAACGGTATTGTCATGATGTAAAGTTTCTAGATTTTTGGCACCTTTTTTAGTTGTGGCAAGAGTACCTTATTTACCCAAACATACATATTTTTGGTGTTGTGCTCTTGTTTTCCCTTGTTTAATATTTTCATGCAATTAACTTTCAAGGACATTTTAGTCAATTTTTAAGCTTTGTAAAATAAAAGGCTTCTCTCTTTTGTAAAAAAGTTAGACTTAATGATTAAACAAAAGCTTGAAGCCTTTTCTCTTGAACTAAGGACTTTTATATTCTTATGTTCTTTCATCTTTACCTAATCTTGCGCAAGGAAGATTGGTAGTGATTTGAGTCAAGTTAGTAAAAAATCTTTCCTTTACACTTGATTCACCTTTTGCTACTTTAGTTTACAAGTAAGTTATTTGATTTTTCCTATGTGAAGCTAAACAATTTTCTACCCTTCTACCTTGGGTTGCTTGTTGCTTTTTATATTGGGAAGCTTTGCATGTTATTGCGAGATCATTTTGGAGGAAGATTACATATCATTAATAGGAGGTATGTGTGAATGATGTCGTGATTGACTTGTAAAATCCAAATAAATGAAGTTAAAAGTTAAATTTGGTTTTCGGCTTTGTGTATAATCATACATATTAGCATGTATGCCTACACATGGTAGCCAAATGACAATACTTATCAAATTAGATTTGGTTAAGTTCAAATCTAGTCTAGATTTTGGATAGACTTACTTATGTATACTTGAATATGTTAAATCTTATATGTGTTCATACTTGACAATGGTTTGATAGTTGTTTGAGATATATATTTGTTATGGGATTCCATAATGATTACAAAGTTTGAATATGTATTAAGTGTATGTACATGTACCATGTATGCTCGTACATCATAAAAATCAAATGTACAATCATACAAGTGACATGTATGACCATACATCAAAATTTCTATAAATACATCATTATTTTCTTTATTTTCATATTTTTGCTTAACCTAGCATAGTTACACTCATATTGTGTAACATACCCATGCCTATAAATACTTGATACTAGTACGTATGAGATGTTTAAAATCTCTAGATTTACATGCTTTATATGGATATTATGAATGTCACTCTAGGAGGTGTATAATGGAAGATGTAGTTCTAATTTCCTTTGCTACACAAAGATTCAGAGGAGCCAAAGCACAAATATGAGTTTATCAACTACCCTATGTTTGATTTATATGTTTTCATATATACTTCTAGAATGAGATCTTGAACAAGGTGTTTTTATACTCCATCTAAAAATTTTCAAATATTTATTTTGCTATGCCACCAGTCTTCTGGGCCGATCTCACCATAAGATTGAACACCCAAGAAGTTATTATCCTTTATAGGTTCTTTCAATAGCTTTTGAAAGTGAGCTACCATTTATTCCTAGATGCATGAGAACTCTTATGTAATAGATCCATTCATTTTTATCAAACTAATAATTCTATGTCTTTATCTCCTTGAATTGTGTTTGATATGTGCTTAAGCTGATATTTAGGGTCCCCAAACCTTTTTTGAGCATGAAATTCCTTGATTTAACCACTCAAGTTACAAATCATCCATTTAAAGTCCATCTTGCATTGATTGGAAAATATAGTATAATGGATAGAGTTGAGTTCATCTACTTATCTTTCTTGTAGATCGATAGATAGGTCTAGCCTATTTATGCCTACTAATGATTTATCTGAGCATACAAATAGTTATGTATGAGCAATAGGTGTTCCTGACCCTCATCCCTACTTGATAAAGACTCGTAGGCAAGTAGTTGCCTAACACATCCATAGACAACTGTTAAATAAAGCATATCCACTTATCATTGATCTATGAATCGAAATTTTCATGGTTATATAAAAGCAAAATTATCTTATGATAAAAGGGGTCATTTATTATTACTATTATTATTTTTGCTTAAAAAGAAGGGTTTTCAAAGAGAAATCCACTAAAATCAAACACTTATATGCACTAGTCTACCTATAATCCTAAACAAACACACTTATAGATACACTTATTTGCCAATCATGACAATCTCCCCGATATATACATAAAGGCATCATCCATGAACTTAATGAAGCTTTAATGTGTGAGCCATTATTCACTTTGATCAGCTTCACTAGCTTAACCTTTTAAGGGTAGCTTTCAGAGATACAAAAATCCAAGTTAGTCCCTTGAAGGGGGATTTCTTTTTTATATATTTTCTTTTGAGCAATAAACACTCACTCTTGCATTTCATCATTAGTGCATAAAGTATAGACCATCTAGTCCTGTATGCGGACCTAAAATCACTGGCTGTTAACATAAAACACTAGATTGTATGCTTATATTATATACATGTTACTTGTTTCATACGATTTTTTTTAAAATGGCATATGCATGTTTGTAGATACTTCACCAAACATATGTATATCCTTCATGCATGTATAACTTTATATATATATGAATATATGTTTATTATCCCTATTATAAATGTATTTGAATGCATAGATGTTGTAAAAAGTGTCATATGTATATTTATCATGTTGAAAAATAGATATATGCTAATATTGTTTAAAATTGTAACATATGAACATCCTTGCACATGGGTAATTGTTTGAGCTATAGATAGATGGACACGAATAAATGCATAGATGCTCACCTAATAGACATTTTATGCATTGTTCAAGGGTCAATTGCATGTCATTTGAGTGGTAAATTTTAAGTAGACTACTTCATCTCCCCGTATAATCCCTACATGCATCATTATAAATATGCACGATAAAATGTATTAGTGAACGGATATAGATCAAGAAGTAGAGGCATCAATGCTTTTATGGACACACCTAATCAATATATGTCTAGATGTATTTAACTTATAAAATGAATGAGTAAAGGCTCCCATTTTCCTAATTTAGATTGGCCTACTAACCCATTTGTTGTAAGACCCATTGCAAATTATGTTAGATAGGTTTTAAGGGTGTTTATATTTTACACTAGCTAGATTTAAAGGTTTATGGATAGATCTAAGGGTGTAGGTATTTAATGTTAATAGATTTAAGGGAGAATGGATTTAAATTATTTAGACTAAACATGTATGACTTTAATTTTCAAAGTTAGATTAAAAATGTGTGGTTTATTTTTCATAGGCTTGTTTAGGGATTTCAAAGAGGTTGTAATTTTTATTTTTTAATTATTGTATAGGAATTCAATATCTGCTAGTAATATTAATTTTATTTAATTTTCTATAGGATTGTTTAAGGGTGCATGAATTTATTTAAACACTTTGTAGATGTTTTTATTGCTTTTCGTGAATGTTAAATTAAATATAATGCATTGTATGATTAAAATGAGAGTTAGATTGAAATTGATAAACATTTTCAAATAAACCACCTAAGTGGATGCCAATCTTCTGATTGGATGACATTAGTGCCTAAAACCTTTTCATGTTGTACCTAGCTCATTCAACCCATCCATTAGGTAGGTATGAATTATTAGGTCCTTTACTAAAAATCCATAAAGTTATTTATCTTCATCATTATATCTTTTTCAAGGTAATCT
This sequence comes from Anacardium occidentale, assembly GCA_026122585.1. Taxonomy (NCBI): domain Eukaryota; kingdom Viridiplantae; phylum Streptophyta; class Magnoliopsida; order Sapindales; family Anacardiaceae; genus Anacardium; species Anacardium occidentale. The sequence continues at coordinate 195,709 of JAJEJH010000327.1, read as the reverse complement.
TTGGGTAACAACTCTACTTTCAAAAGCTTTATGCTAGCCAAAAACCTGTTGTATACATTTTGTTGGTTTTATTTAAAAAAAACAGAGCAAAAGTGACATCACTTGAATAAACCTGACTTGATGGAACAAAAACTATCATCATAGTCTTTAATGACTCTACTAAGGGCATATGCAATATGTTGATTGTAAAATGGTTTGTTTGATCACAATTTCTATCTTTGGTGAAATTCCCTTATTTATGAACACAAATACCATTGAACACCAACTACCCTTTTAACCTTGATTATGATCCAAACTTAGCTCAAAAGCTCATTTTATCTAAAGGAGGTCTATCTCATACATCAACCATTGGCATGTACCTTTAGGTATAAAAAGGACATTTTGTTTTATTGTCTTTGGTAGCCCATAACCTTATTTAGAGTCAAGCCATATGGTAGCCTTTTGATGTGTCACCCTTAGGACCTATTTACATGTGTTTGATCAAGTTAGATCTTTTGTATATAAAGCTTGTTAAGTCTCCAAAATCCATTCGAAAATATGTTGAGAATATGCCACTCAAATTCCATTAATCTTTTCCTAAGTGGGTTTTCCTCCAAAAATAGCACTTTCAAGAACTCTGATTCATCAAATTGGTCATAAGTATGACTTGGTATACTTTTGAATGAGTGACACTATGGTTTACCCATTTCATAATTTGTCTCAAATCATGATGTCCAAAAATTTACCAAACTGTTATCAAGTAGTCTCTATCCAAGGGGAAAACCTTTTGAAACGTCAGATTTGAAATTCTTCACAACACATTCCCAACATAATTCAAAATGGGTTTTAAGAAACATAAAGATACCAGAGGTCTAAAATGTAAATTGATCAATGCTCTGATGGCTTCTAAGGTAAATTTTTTTACCTTTAACCGATCACTATAGAGCAATAACGAGGCCAAAAGAGGATTAAAAAGGGAAAAATATGATTGGAATTTTTAGGATAGTTCTTAAAAAATAATAAATAAGAAATATGACAAAAACAAAAGAAATTAGTGTCGTCAGTCTTTTACAAAAACTACTTACTTTTAGAGTGAATAATCATGCATAGCAAACGGTACAAAAAAAAATTAATTAGAATTAAATTATAGAAATTTAATCAAGATGGAATTAGTAAATGATAAGGTGCATTGAGCATTTGCATGACTTAACATGCCAAAGAAAAAGAGATTTAAGCATAAAGAAAAGAAAATAGTTTTACATGATATTTTCATATTTTATGAAATTAGAAAATATGATGTTTGGGACATCTTTTAAGGATACAAGGTAGCACCTATGAGTTTGCACTCTTGCTAGAAATAGGGTTAATATCCCTTAGCATAGGACATTGTATTCACTAGAAAATAGTGCTTTGCTTAAAATAAAAAAAAATCATGCGTTGGTATGTGTATTAGCTTATGAACTCATGAGGCTAGGGTATCAAGTCCCTATGTTTATCAGTCTGATCAGAATAGTAGTTTTTTTAAAGTTTTTATGATGATCCTTGTGATCCATTATGATAAGCAAGTTTTATGATGATCTTCAGATCGATTATGATAAGTTTTATCATAAAGATTTCAAATGAGTTTTTATGAAAAGTAACCCTTTAGGCTACGACATAGTTTTCAACATGATTTTAACATGTCATAGCGTGCATGACTATGATAAGAAGAAATTAAGTTAACTAAGGAAAAAAAGTATGATAAGTTTTAAGAAACTAAGGTTAAAAGTTACAGAAAATATTTAAGAATTAAGAAAAATAAGATATTCAGATTATGATTTCAAGGTTAAGAGTTACATAAGTTAAGGTTTAGAATTTTACTTGTTAAGTGACTTGTCACTCATTCCAATCCCTTCTCCTTGTACATTTATGTTGGTGAGTAGTTGTTGTGAGTGGTTGTGGCTATTAGAGGGAATGTTATGCAGTTAATGTTTTCAAAACAATTCTTGTAAATATGGTATCATGTTTATGAACAAAGTTTATGTTTCCTCACTTTTGAAGTTTAATAAAGTTTAAATATAGAAAAATTTTAGAAATATGTTTATCTCATGATTTAAGTTAAGTTTATTATTTTGCATTATGTTTAAGTATGAATATAATTTAAGTTTACACATTAGTTTTATTTGAGTATGTATGAAAGTAGTTTCTAAATAAGACATGTACATATATATATATATATATATATATATATAAAGGTATCGGTTATGAATGTAATCTTAAAAAAAATATTTTAGTTGTGATAATAGTAATAGTAGTATGTGTGTATGTGTGTGTGTGTGCATGCTTGCGTGTGTGTGTGTTTGTATGCATGTATATATGTGTACATATGTATGTATATATGTGTGTGTGTGTGTGTGTCTGTATGTTATATGTATATATTTATGTATTTTATATATAATCGATATATACATACACATACACATTTAGTTGATATTAGAGTAAGATTTTAGAAAAATTGTTTTGAAAATAATTTTTGAGTATTTTTAAGGTTAAATTGCTTTTGAATTGCATTATTTTCAAAAATTGCATTTTTGCATTATGAGTTCAAGTGATTTCCTTGATTGACAATGCTCATCATCACTCACTTATTGTAATTATAAAGTCTGATTTAGTATGAATTTAATTTCAATTAATAGTGTTAACAAAATTTTTGATAAGGAGAAATATATGTTTACATTTTGGCACGTCCTAACCAAGAAAGGATATGGCTAAGAGTATGGGTCTTGGTAGAGTTGTATTTGGTGTAAAAAAAGAATCCTCTATTGTTCAAGTTGGTTTGAGTGCTACCAATGTGAAGGAGATGATTAGGGAGGCTTTCAGAGGTAAAGATTAGGACAATAGTTGATAGGATGTTAAGGTCAAGTTATAAAGATGATTTTGCTAGTTCTTCTTATTTAGTCCATAAGAGGTTACATCCAATTAATCGTTTTCCTAGAGTTTATTAGCCATAGAAATTTAATGGTTCAAGGGATTCAACAGTGGCTTTGAAGTGGATAAAGTCTACGAATAGTGCTATGAGTTTGTTTAGGATGAATGACAAAGAGAAAGTTCAATATGTTGTGTATTTTCTTAGAGTTGATGTTAAAATTTGGTAGAGTTTAGCTAAGATGTCTATAGATGTATCAAGGGTGAGATGGTATGAGTTTCATAGGATGTTCAATATTGAGTTTATGAGTGTTGATTTGACTTATGCAAAAGCCTAAGAGTTTATTAAGTTGACTCAATGGAGTATTTCTATTAAAAAGTATGCTATAAGGTTTAATTCATTAGCGAGATATGCTTTTGGTTTAGCTGTAGGCACTCCCGCTAGGTATTACTGTTTACTGCTTTTCTATAATTTAATGAAAATATGATAATAATAAATAAGGAAAATATGGCCAATAATACCCAATAGAAATACCTAAACTGAACTGAAATGCTGCAACGGAAAACATGTAGTGCAAATGTATACATATACATATCCATGCCCAAAACTTTATTATAGTATAAGTATTTACAAAGTATGTGTGTGATCAAACATGTACATTTTCATACAAATAGAACTGAACAAGCATGCAAGCTGAAGCTGCTGCAAAAACTAACGCAAAATAGATCCCAGAGGGTAGTCATCTCCTCCTCCCAGCCCCTAAAAATACTGACCTGTAAGAGAAAGAAAAGTAAGGAGTGAGTGATATATTCACCTAGTAAGCGTTTTCTGACTCTGACCCTAAACCAATCCTCATCGGAGGATTGTCATATCATCACATAAAGTAACAAACTTATACACGGGAGAAAACCAAACTGGTTCTCACGTGTCATCACTCTTATATTATGTTTTTCATTCTGCTGTTTATCTCTTTACTGTTCTATTACTTGTTTTCTGAAGTTCACATATTATTACGTGTCTTTTCATATTCTGATATACTGATATTCGTGTCTTATTACACGATGTTTCATATCATGCTTGTTTACTGTTTCATTACTTTTACTAGTCTTATCATTCTCTGAATGATATGCAGCTATATATGTCATGTAAGAATGACATGCTATAAAACATGCTGAAATCATAGCTAGGCTTGGGCTTGTATACTGAAAATAGCTTTTTGAAAACTGTTTACTGAAAACTGTTATTGGATCCTGGGATCCTATATCTAAAAACTCATATGAAAACTGATTTGAAAGCTATGCTGAAAACTGTGTACCTGAAGGTACCTGTTATGCTACGCAGACTGATGAATACAGGGATTCGACTCCCTGATCATGTGAGTTTCCTATGCAAACATGCGCCATAAACTGTATGGGTCACGTGATGCCTCTAAATCTCATACTGAACTGAGCGCCTCGCGCTATACTGCATCTGATCCTTGGATCAGGAAACCTATAATCTACTAACTGAGCATCCCGACATATGCCAGTACATAGGGCTAGTAATGAGCATATAACTCCTGATGTAATGGGTGTGCTGAAACTCACAAGTGCTCCCTCGTATTCACCCCTGAAATCAATGTTTTTCTACTGAAAACATGAATTCAGATTCTTGGATCCATTTCTGAAAACTCTGTATGACATGTCATGCTATGCTATGTATATGGTGCATCATTTATTCTTATCTGAACTCATTTTACTATGCACATTTCTTATTTCTTGCTTTAATTTCTCTTTTCTGCCTTATGCACAGGTGTATGTGTCGTGTGCATGGGCATGCATGAGTGTGCACGGGACCGTAAGCAAGTCGTGCATGTGGTTATGCTCCGTTCTGTGATTTTTTTTTATATTTCTCATTTTCTCTTGGTGCACAGGTGTGCATGAGCTTGCACGGTTGTGACCCTACATTTTAGATCATGCACGACTACATGAACATGGCTGGACCATGCAGAAATGCAGTATGCATGGGCGTGCGTCCTGCTCTACACTAACATGACCGCTCAGAATCAAGCTGATTCCCATCCAAATCTCATACTAAACTCAAATTAACCATTTTCCACATGCAAAACACTTCATCTATACAAGTTTATCCATCCATTACTTCCAATCACATATTCAATCATCCAACCCATCACAAAAACATGTATATACACATATCCTCATATATATCATACATATATGTATCAAATCATCATCATTATCATCTCAAATTATCAAACATGAAATAAAACACTATAAGCATGCTGGAATCAAACTCATCTCAACCAAAACATGCATCAAACACATCAAAAGCATAAGGGAAAGAGGTAAGAAACACCTACCTCTAGACATGTTTTCTCTTTCAAGGAAATCATAAACTCAAGCTGGATTGGATGGTCCTGGTTGCTACTCTTTCCTTATAGGGTTGATATTCTCTGAAAATCAAATGGAAACTTTGGGTGAAAATGGTTAGGAAATCAAATAAGCTTAACTTAAACCAAGGCGGCTAAAACATTATGCACGCACGGGCGTGCACCTCACATGCATGGTCGTGCATGACAGGAAAATTACAAAAGTGTCATTTCCCGCCCTCGCATACAAATTTTCTTAATAGGATCCATGTACAAGCCACCTAACTCTAGAAAAACATCTATTTCACCCCAAAACTTTCTCACAACCCTAGAATTTTCATCAATCTCAATCTAACCCCATATTAGAAACCTAAAAGACAAATCTAACATTGGGATGTTACATTAGCTGGTTCAAAAGAAGCTAAGGTACAAAAATTTATGTATGGTCTACATTCCACCATTGTGAGGATATGATGATTCTTACTTGTTTGCCTCAAATGTGTAGTAAGTCTCTAGGGAGAGCTTTGAGGTAATAGGTATGTTTGAAGTAGATAAAGATGTTTTCGAAAAATAAAGATAAGACCAAAAAATAAATCTAGGGCAAAAAAAAAACTGTAAAGGTCATAAAAAGGCTCTAGTGGAGTTTCTTGCATGTGTTAAATGTCAAAAGAAGCCTTCTGGTGAGTGCTTGATGAGTTAGAATATCCATTTTAAGTGTAGACAGCCAGGTCATTGAGTAATAGAGTGTCCTTCCAAAGTTAGTGCTAGGAATGCTCAAGGAGGAGGTAATGCTAGAATGTTTGCATTGCTACATAAGCAGGTTGAGGCTAATTTGTTGGTAGTCATGGGTTAGTTACTTTCCATAACTCTTTTTTATCTGTTTTAGTTGATTCTAGTACGACATAACGACTGTCGTAGGCTATGGGCTAACAATGATAGTGGCCTTTAATGGGCACTTAGAGGCCAAAAATGGGTTGGAGTGGATTTCTAGGAAGCGATTTGGTGTAGAGGGAAGGTCATTCCTCCACACTTCAGTATTAAAAAGAACATTATCATACTTTATCCCCATCAATTACCACTATATACACGAAATGTGATATGCCAACTAAAAAATAAAAAAAAAAACATTGGGGTTAAACAGATTTAAGCAGTTTTACAAGTACATCTGTTCCAGCCCATTCTAGATTGAAGGCCCGGTTGAAAGCCCATTTCTTCTTGAAATCCCATTCGAGATTGAGGGCCCGGTTGAAGGCCCATACCATTTAGGGTTAGCACTTTTGGCTAGGGTTTTTTGAAGTCTCAGCACTATAAATACCTCCACAATGGAACTTTTCACCCCTTCGTTTCCAGGGTCTGCTGCCACGTTCAGGGCTCGCGAGAGTGTAGTGAATAAGAAAAAACCAAAAATGGTGAAGTTCCTCAAGCCAAACAAGGCCGTAATCCTTCTCCAAGGCCGCTACGCCGGCCGCAAGGCGGTGATCATCAAGTCATTTGACGATGGCACTCGCGAGCGTCCCTACGGCCACTGTTTGGTTGCGGGGATAAAGAAGTATCCCAGCAAGGTTATCAGGAAGGACTCGTCCAAGAAGACGGCCAAGAAGTCCCGCGTCAAGGCCTTCGTCAAGCTCGTCAATTACCAACACCTGATGCCCACACGATACACTCTCGATGTTGATTTGAAGGACGTCGTCACTGTCGATGGTCTGCAGAGCAAGGACAAGAAGGTCACCGCTTGTAAGGAGACTAAGAAGAGATTGGAGGAGAGGTTCAAAACCGGCAAGAATCGTTGGTTCTTTACCAAGCTAAGGTTTTAAATTTTGTTTTTTATTTTGTGGGAACGACTCGTCGTTTTGTTTAGCTTATTCAAGTTGTTAAGATGATTTTGAGGATTATGTAGTCTTTTATGAATTTGTTTTTGTTTGCAACTGGGTCCATTTCCATCAAAGATTTTTTGGGTTTATAATGCTTTTTAAAGATTATTACTTAAATCTCTCATGTCATATGTTATTTTAGTTTATGATTATTGAACTGATTTGCTCATTTATTATTTTATAATGCTTGATGTTTATTATTTAGTTGAAGGGTTATGTTTATGTTAGAACGGAATTATGAACATTTGATGGTAAGTTGTTGGGTAGTTCATAGAATTAATGGATGATTTTGGTTAGTTATTGTGTAGTTCATTGTATTTATGCTTGATGAATGATTAGTACTTTTATGTATTTTTATATCTGATTCTAAGATTTGATTTCTGAGTGATAGATGACATACATTAGTGTTTCTAATGCCCCAATGAGATTAAATTTGATAAATTTTGGATGCTGTTTGTGGCTAAACTGTGACATATTTCTTTGTCATCATGGGCTGTTCCTACTCGTCTGGTGATTGTTGTTTAACTAGGTCATTATTTGGTTAGTTTTGATTTTTAAACATGACCTGAATTAATGACAAGAAGTCGTTACATGATTTTTTTTTTTTTGCTTATTATAACTAATTGATGAGTATTGTTTAACCTGCCCGTTTTCTGGGTCGGTTTTGGTTGTACGAAGATCTGATATTATTAGACTTGTGGTCTAATGTGTTATTTTGGGGTGAAGCATTTGTTCTAAGCATATGTTCTTAGACAAACTTAAGGGTTTCTTTTCTCTTCTACTGTTATTTTGGAGTGAAGTACATGGTTTTCTTTCAATTTCATGATTTTCATATGAACTATATGATTTTCAAATTGATCGCATGAGTATTATTTTGGTTTAGTGGGTTTTGATCACTTTTTGATCTCTTTGTGGATGTTATTATGTAAAGTATTGTGCTACGGTTTTTACAATTTGGTACTTCTATAACTTTACCCCAATAAAATGCGAAACTTAAAAGTGTGGCCTTAGATTGGGTAATTTTATCAATTTGTTGGTTAGATTAGACTGCTTGGTGACTTCACATCTCATGTTTATTATATAAATCTCATGGTGTATGGTGATAAGATAAATCCATTTAGGATTCAAAGTTGCTTGGCCAATTTCAAGAGTATGCATAACTAAATTTTGAGTTGTCCATGTTGGCCGGACTTCAGAGTTAAAGGCTATGAACCCCGGGTTGATGGAGGGATTGAAGTAAAATATAAATTTAAAAAGTTTTGAAGAGAATTTTTTTTTAATTAAAAATTTAGAAGTGCTTTGAATATGTTTTTTAATAATTAAAAAATAGTAATTATATTTTAAAAAATTTATAAGTATTAATGAAAATATAAAAATGTTTTTAAAAGTTGAAAAATAGATTTAGAGGTATTTTAAAATTTAAATATGTTTTCAATATTTTAAAAATAATAATTATATCTTTAAAATATAAAATAAATTAAATTAGAAATATAAATATAATATAAACGTATGTATGAGAGAAAAGTATACAAATTTTACAAATTTTAAGACTATTAATTAAATTTTTAAAAGGTTTTTTCAATTGGAAAGAATCTAAAGATGTTTTTAAAATTTTAAAACATTTTAAGTAATTTAAAAAATAATCATATATAACAAACTAATGGTGTAATTATCATCTTATTATTTATTAAATATAATAGCAAAATAAAAATGTAATTTTATATTAACTAAAAATAATAAGTGATCCAAGAGCGTAGACAATTTGATGAGCAGAATGGTTGCTTCGATTGTCATCTACCCGTCACTATAGGCCATCCATATTTTTAGTCGTTTCTTTCGTCTTGTGTTTGCATGATCCACGTGGACCCCATGGATGTGGATCTTCCAGTAAAGTCGTCACATGCACGACAATTGAGTCATGGAATTTTATTTCATTTTGTGTATGTATATATATATATATATGATAATCTGTTGGATAGTGCCTGTTTCTCACAAAATCTAGTGTTTGATTCATCTGAAGACACGCATGTTCTAATACACGGATGATTGTCCATACATACAACATCCATGTATTGACATCAAGCATTCGATGGTGGATCATTTTAACCTGAACTTCCACTTTCCTATTCATGTTGCATTGAAGTGTTATATACTGTTGTTTTTATCATTGGTGGGTTTACTCAATAAATTGTTTAGAATGGACAAGTTGCTTCTTGTTATGATTTGTGCATCTGGGTAGTGAAGACAACATGAAAAGGGTCCTTTGTTCGCCCTTGTTTTGCATGCTTTTATGAAAAACACATACAGACCATTCTATAGGGAAAACAGACATATTCGACCAACCCACATATGAGCCCCTTAACACTCGTCCACCGATCGATACAAAATTTAAGAAAATGTTGCTCACTGACTAAATCATTTCTTGAATTATGAAATTAACCTTTTGTCTTATTTGTAAATAAATTGAATTAGTATTTAATTGATAGTTTAAGAGTGGAGGGAATTTATTATTATGCTTTCATTACTCTAAGGGTGAATGTATATATAAAATTATGCATTAGAATTAAGGGTGGATGTTTATATTATTTTATGTATTAAAATTAAGGGTGAATACTATTTATTTCAGTTCTTATTAGTAAATGTATAAGAATTTAAAAAATGGCATGTAACAATTAATTTTAATTTTTTTAGGCTTGTTTAAGGTTTAAAGGGTGTAATTTAAATTTTTCTAGGCTCTAAGGTTGTATGATTTTATATTAAATGCCTTTGTGGATGGTCTAATGAATCTTAAATACCAAATCGCATTACATGATTAAATAAATGGGAATTAAATCGAAATAAACAAGCCTTTTCAAATGAACCACCTGAGTGGAGGCTAAGCTTTGGATTTGATAGTATAAGTGTCTAACACTTTCTACATTGTACTTAGCTCACCGAACCCACCAATTAAATAGGTGTAGATATTAAGTTTTTCACTAGAGATTCATAAAGTCGTCTATCTTTACTGATATATTTTTCTAAGGCAATCCCGGGGTGGAGACTTTATTTTCAAAAGCTTCATGCATTCCAAAAGCTTGTTATGCATGTTCTTTTGGTTTCATTTAAAGAACTAAACAAAAGTGATATTAGTCGAATTAACCTGCATGGACAAGGCAAAAATCGCCGTCATAGATTCCTATTTTAAACATGCGATACGATACATATATAAGCATTCATAAAGTAGTAAATTATAAATTACATCCAAACCAAAAATAAAAATAAAAATTATTACAACCCCTTCACCGTTAAACAAGCCTAAAAAGGGAAAATCCTCCAAAACAAAAAGTTAGTGACAATTAAGGTAACAAAGAAAACAAATTGATTAAATAAAATATGATAATCTTGCAATTTTTTGATTTATCCATGAATGTGAATCATGAAACTGCATCCACAGATTGTCCAACTCTATTCTCTTATAGCTCCATCTCGCCCATGTATAATTACGCCAGAAAATGAAGGACATAGAACACTGAATAACATTTCTAAAATGCATTCCATTCGTCCCATAACCTTATCCACAATAATAGTTGTTCTCACCAAACATAAATTCACTACCATCAACCATCATAAACTCATGAAACATAAACTCACTAACATAAACAAAACATAAGTCAAGCAAACAAAATGCAAAAATCATGAGTCATTCTTAGATATTTGTCTGACATCTTAATTTCAATCATAATTAGGTTAACATGTAATTCAAACACAAGAGTCGAAATAAGAATCTAAACTATCGAGAATGAAATACAATCAGTTCATAAATGACCGAGATCAGTACACAAACGCTTACAAAAGTGAGCTTCATCATTTCAAACTAATAACACCTACATATCAAATAAGAGTACAAATATCAAAACAATATATTGATTTTTATTTCTAGTTATAACATATCTATGAAAGTCCACATGCTTATAATCTACCACAAATCATCAATCAAATATTTAAAACATTTCAACATTCTAACACATTATTGTGCAAGTTATCCAGGTTAAGAACATAATATGTGAATCAAATTTTAGTTCATAGGGAAACAATGCATAAATAAAATTCTAAGAGCGTAGGATGAGCAGGAACAATAGAACTACAACAAGACTTCTTGGTTCTTCAAAAATTGTTAACAAAAGCTCCAACATTATAGGTGGACACTTGTGTTAGTAGAAGGATTATAGGTAGACGTCTGTGCTAGTAGGCAAACACTATTAATCAGAAGCATTTGTGAACAAACTCTATGTTTCCATGGATAACTTTGGAAGACCAAAACACGCAAGACGAATAAGCAATGCATACATAAGACAAACTAGTACAAAAGAGAGGTCCCTTCAGGACATGCCTGTATGCTTGATTTCGATGATACTATTTCTTTTACACACTTAAGCTAGACAAACAACAAATGGATGATTAAAACTTCTCTCTCTCTCTCTCTCTCTCTCTCTCTATGTGTGTGTGTTAGTAGCTACTCTTGACTGGGGATCTCTTAATTTGTGTTTAGAGATCTCTCTAACTAAAATATCGAAAGTTTTTATGACAAACCCAATCTCTCCCGAAATATTCCCCCAAAGAAGAAAAAATCCTCTCCGAAAAGAAGAAGATTATCGCAAGAAACTATAATACTACTACATTTTTTTATATAACTTAATGAACATAATAGTATTACATTCTCTTTTTCAATCATAACATAAGACATATGTAGAAATTCTAAAACATTCATTTGTACTCATAAAGCGAAAATTATAAATCATACTTATAACATAAACTCTTCACTGAATAATACCTACTTATTAAATTTTTCATAAAATGTGGAATATAATATTGTTTAAAAACATAAAGTCTAATATATGTTTTGAAAACATAAAACTATACATGTATCTCAAATATAATTCATAAAACTTTACATAAATCTCAACTACAATCCTAATAACCTTTCATGTGGAGTTATTCAGCATGTAAAACATTATTAAACTGCAAGGAAAGGGATTAGAATGAGTGACAAGTCACTCAGTAAGTAAACTCTTATAGTTAACATACATAACCCCAATCCTTGAATTCTTGTACTAAATGTCTCAGTTTTTCTTTCTTAATTTATGATTCTTAACTAATGTCTTAACCAAAATTTTCTTATGGATCTTAGATTATTCTAATTTCATAGTTATTCATAAATCTTACTTTTCTCTCCACTTTGATCATGCTATGACATGTACACCATGTCACAAAACATGTTGAAAATCAAGACTTAGCCCAAAGGCTTCATGCTTTAGATCATTTTCTTAAATTTCTCATAATCAATCCAAAAATCTCATCTTAAAAATTTATCATAATAGATATAAAGATCTTACCATAAAACTTATCATAAAATCATCATCTTTCATAAAAAAAAACCTTTCATAAAAACTCATATACTGATTAGTCTAATAAAAACCGAGATTTAACACCCCAGCCATATGATTTCTACTATTGCATGACCAGCACTCTTTCTAGCACGGTCATACACCTTCAAGCTACACGGTCATGACTGACCCAATTTCGAGTTAATGTGGCATTGACATGCTACATGATCGTGACCAACTATCCTGATAAGTGTTTGATTTACATAGAAATTTGTAGCGTAATTTTAAAGTTTAAAGGTAGAAAATTACCATTTTACCTTGATTTGGTGCCAATAAGAATTGAAGGTTTTTAGATTAAAAGTGAGAAAAATCAAGACTATCAACACTTAGGAATAACCATCCAATAATATGAGTTAAATCTAGAGCAAATTAAGCTAATGAATTTGAAGATTAGGAGAAAAGAGGCATGCGTCATGACAAGGAACCAAGAAGAAAATTGGTGTCGTAGTATGAAATAATGTAAACATGGTCTCGTGGCAAGGATATGATACTGCGACACAATAAGAAGAAACCTTAATATGTCATAGTAGGGAAACAAAGAGTAAACCAATGTTGCAGCACGACGGCAAATCCAAGCTTTCCTATTGTAAATAGGATTCTAGCAAGTTAGACCTACTGTTTAAGCAACTAAATGACCTTAAATTGTATTCTTCCCCTTTTCTCTACACTTTAAAGGAATTGTAAGAGTTTTTATAAGATAAATCAAGTAAGCAGCAAGAGGTGATCAATCCAAGATTAAATGAAGTCAAGATTTAGAGTTAGACACATTTGGAAAGCAAGGATTCTTCAAAAACTCAAGGCAATGTTCCTTTCACTATGAACTAAATTCTATATACTAGGGTGATGATGTGGTTTGCTTGTGATACACAATTGTTGATAATAAATTATAATCATTTTACTCATGTTATGGAGTGGTTATATTTATGCTTAATGCTTTGAATGATTAGTCACCATTCAATTGATCTTAGGATTTATAATAGTAATTGAGAAGTTTATTATAAATTATGAACTATTATAATGCCATGAACTCAGCAACAAAACTAGAGATAGTTATGTGGGTTATGTGATCTTAATGAGTTTCTGAACTTTATGAGTCCCTTGCCATTAATGGGTACTCCTAGGGGAAGTAATTAGCATAATTTAAGTTAACATCAGGCGAGAGATTTTATAAATATGGTAGTGAATTTGATCATCAATTATAGAATAATGGACATAATACTAGCTGTTAATGATTGAGTTAACAAATAGATGAACCCTTAACCCTAATGTTTCATTTTCTAACTCAACCTTTAGTGTTTGCTAATTACTTTTGTTTCATTTTAGTTTTAGTCTATTGAGTCAAGTTAGGAATAATTTAAGGGTCATTCGAGATTTATAGTTTAAATAGCATAACAATTAAGAGGTCTGGTCATAAATACAGTCTTTATGGGAACAATAATTTGAACTTAATCTTACTATACACATTTGAAGTAATATATATGCTACTAATTTAAGGTTTAAGTTCTAAAGCTTACTCAACAAGTTTTTGGTGTCGTTGTCAGGGACTGTTAACTAATATTGGACTAAGTGATTTATTGTTGGTTTGAGCAAAATTTTCTATTCAATATTGCTTTAGTTGATTTGCTTGTCTTTAATTTTAGTCAATTATATTTTAAATTTATCCATTGTACTTTTAACTCTTCTCTTTTGTCTTCATTCGTATATCTGTTTATGAGTAGAAGATCTAGCTCAGAAGAGTTTTCCTTTAATCCTAAAATTGAGAGAACACTTAGGCAAAATTCGAGAGAGAAAAGAGAACTAGAGGAAGGAAAAGGAAGCATGATGATTGGAAATAATCCTAATGAGTTGACAAATAAAAGTTTATAAGACTATATAATTCTGATAGTAGATAGTTGCACATCGAGTATAATTAGGCCAATGATGCAGGCAAATAACTATAAAATCAAGCCTACCATCATCCAAATAATACAATAATTATTGCAATTTAGAAGAAGATCAACTGAAGATCCCAATTTGCACATATAAGGGTTTCTTGAGATATACAATATATTCAAGCATAATAGAGTGATAGATGATGTAATCACGCTTCAACTTTTTCCATTTTTTTAAGAGATAGAGCAAAGACATCGTTGTTTTCTCTTTCAATTGGACCAATGCCCATTTAGAATGACTTGGTGCAAAAATTATTGTTACAGTATTTTACTCTATCAAAATTAGCCAAGATGAGGAATGATGTTACATCTTTCATGCAAGCACCTTTAGAGACACTAAATGAAGCATAGGAAAGGTATAAAGGGTTACTAAGATAATGCCCACTTCATGACATCACTATATGGCTTCAAGTACAAACATTTTATATTAAGATGATGCCAAAAATCCAAACACTCGTTGATGCTGCTATAGGAGGCTCAATAAATAACAAAACGCTATAAGATGCTTATAATCTCTTAAAAGTAATAACGAATAACAACTATAAACTAGCCAAAAAAGAAATAGACACATATAAAGTTAACACTCAAATAGCCTTTACTACACAAGTCACCAGTTTACCAAAAATAAATAAATAAATAAAAGGGTAACTGTTAATGCTATTAATTATCTTTTTCTAACTTACGATTTCTATACAGGTCCTCATACAAGTGTAGATTGCCAAATAAGAAATAATTTTGCATCATCAAGTGTTGGCTAATAAATTATGTTGGATGATAAGTGTCTAGGTCATGTAGAAGTTTGTGATCAATTTATAATGTTTTAGGGGGAAATTGACTATTTTTCCCTTATTACATATAAACATTAGAATCATAAGTTTTTATGTGTTGTCTTGTAGGTAATGATGAAAATTATATTGATTCAAGGAAAAAACTGTGAAAAGATGTTTATAAAAAACTAATTAGTGTTTCAAATCGAGTTTGAAGCTAATCTAGTTAAGAAAAGAAAAAGGAGAAAGAAACACTTGATCGTGTCACAATACCAAACTAAGAGCAATTCTATTATCATGGCATGACATCATAGAGACTTGGTGTTATGGCATGGATATGTTGTTATGGCATAATGAAGAAAATAACTTTATGGTGCCACAATCGGAAAATAGTGTAAGATGTGATGCCATAACGCCAGCAAAAAAAATCAAATTTCTTATTCTACTTAGGATTTTGATAAACTAACATAATACAAAGGGAATATATAGCCCAAGAGTCATCTTTTTCTTTTTCCTTTTACAATTTTGAAGACCAAAATAGCTCTAGCAAAGGAGATCAAGCAAACAAATGAAAAGGGCTAAACGAAGTGCAAATTAAGAAGATTCAAAGTCAATATTACTTTAAGAGCAAGGATCATAACAAAATTCAAGGTAATATTCACTCAATAATCTTTAATCTTGTAATGTAAAATAGAATGTTGTTTTCAAGTCTTTGTGTTTTATCTCTTGCTACTATGAACAAAACTTTGTTTACTAGGCTGAGGATGTAGTTTCCTTGTAAAACTCAATTATTGATAATTAAGTGATTATGATTATGCTTAATGCCTTTGAATGATTGGCCAACATTCAATTGATCTTAAGATTTATATGTCACTACAAAGTTATTATAAATTCTAAACCATCATAATTGCCATGAGCTTAGAAAAATGAAAACTAGATATAGTTATGCGACTTATGTGATCTTGATAAATTCCTAAACTTTATGTATCCTTTGCCATTTATGGGTACTCTAAGGAGAGGTAGTTAATGACGATGATGGGTTAGTATCAAGCAAGAACTTTTATTAATAGGGTAGTGAATTTGATCATTAACAAATGAATTTCAATTGAAAGATTGAATGCCAATGATTGAGTTAGCAAGTATATGAACCCTTAAGTGTAGTTTCTCAAATTTTGAATCACTCTTTTGTAGTTATTGATCTATATTGATCTTTTTTGCTTTAGTTTAGTTAATATGATGAATTTTCTTAGTTAGTGATTAAATGTCATTTAATATTGATAGTTCAAATAACATAAAAATTAGAAGGTCTAGGAATTGATACAGTCTTTGTAGGATAATAATTTGGACTTAACCTTACTATACTTAGTCAAACTAGTATACTTGCTAGCAAATGAGGTTTAGGTTATAAAACTCTCAACATTAGAAATCAACAAAAAGGAAATGTTTAGAATTGATACAGTCTTTGTAGGATAATAATTTGGACTTAACCTTACTATACTTAGTCAAACTAGTATACTTGCTAGCAAATGAGGTTTAGGTTATAAAACTCTCAACATTAGAAATCAACAAAAAGGAAATGTTTAGAATAATCCGTATTCCAACCATCAAATCCAAGACAAAAGAATCACTTGAACTTTGCTATGAATAATCAAAAAGGAAAAAAACTAATGTTTTATATTAGCACAATAAAAGACACCTAATTTGCAGACATTGATAGAAAAGTTAGTACAACAACAATCAAGCTTCATTAAAGATTCAAGAACAATTTATGAGAATCATGAAGCTTTAATAAGAAATTTAGAGACAATTAGGACAATTGGCAAAAAAAGTAGTTAACAGATCATAAAGTGCTTTACTAGGTAATACAATCACCAATCTAAACAGAAATGTCGAAGTAGTTTCTCTAAGAAGTAGAGTAATCTTAAATAAACCTAAAATAAACAAGAATTTTGCATCCCAATCAATTGAAGAATCTAAAGAAAAGTTTAAGCAAAAGGAACTAACAAAGAAAACTACAGATGTTTAGGTTCTGAAATAAAATAAAGAAAAAGAATTGAAGAAAGCAAAATATACAACGCCTCCACTCGAGGGCGTACAAGAAATTTCATTCCTATAGTGTTTAAAAAGGCAAACAAAAGAAAAGTAATTCTCCAAATTCTTAAAGGTTTTCAAGAAATTACACATAAACATTCTTTTTGTTGATACACTTAAATAAATACCTACATATGCCAAGTTCATGAAGGATGTTTTATCAAAGAAGAGGAAGATATGTAAGGATGAGATGATAGTGCTAAATAAAGAATGTAGTGCCATATTGTAAAAAACACTCCCACATAAGCTTAAAGATCCAAGGAGTTTTATTATACCTTATGCTATAAAAGACTATTTTTTTGATAAAGTGTTGTGTGATTTGGGTGTGAGCATAAATCTAATACCTCTTTAGGTTTTTTGGAAGCTTGGGATTAGAAAGGTCAAGCTTACCACTATAACTCTCAAATTGGTGGATCGGTTAGTTACACATCCATAAGGTATTATAAAGTATCTTTTAGTAAAAGTGGATAAATTCAATTTTCCTACAGGCTTTGTAGTGTTAGACATGGAAAAGGGTAAGACAGTTCCACTGATATTAGGTAAACCATTCTTGGCCACAAGAAGAGCACTTAATGATATAAAACAAGGTAACATGACACTGAGAATGAATGATGAGACTGTCATGTTTAATGTTTATGATGCTATAAGGTATCTTAATGATAAAAAACATGTTATAAGATGGATATTTTGGATGAGATTATAAAATACACTCAAGAGGAGGAAGAACAATAGAGAAGTGTACCATATTTTGGGAGGGATGCAAGGTTGGACAAAATAGAGACACAAAAATTAAAGACTAGTACAATTACAATTGAAGTATGCATTAGTAGGTTAATATGAAAAAAAACAATTTGAACCACGTATGCAACCACAACAAAGACTAAATCTAACAATGAAAGAAGTGGTTAGGAAAGAAGTAGTTAACTTGTTAGATGTAGGTATTATTTACCTTATAAGTGATAGTGCATGGATAAGCCTTGTTCAGGTAATACTAAAGAAAAAAAGGAGTTATAATAGTAGCAAACGATAATAATGAGCTGACACCTACTAGGATAGTGACTAAATGAAAGGTATGCATTAAATATCATAAGTTAAATGATGCTACAAAGGAGGATTATTATCCTCTTCCCTTCATGAATCAAATGTTAGAAAGATTTGTTGGTCAAACATATTACTACTTTTTAATGGATATTCAAGGTATAACCAAATAACCATTGTATCTGAGGATCAAAAGAAGACTACTTTTACCTGCCCTTATGAAGCGTATGCTTACCAAAGGGTGGCTATTGGGTTGTGTAATATGCTTGCCACCTTTTGATGTTGTATGATGTCTACTTTCAGTGACATGGTGGAAAAGTTCTTTAAGGTTTTCATGAATAATTTTTTTTTTCTTTTGTTTAAGTTTTTTTAATTGTTTATCTATTCTTTGGTTTTACAGTGATGCCATGAAACTAACCTTGTCTTAAACTAGGAGAAATATCATTTTATGGTACAAAAAGGGATAGTCTTGGAACATTAAGTGTTAGCCAAAGGAATAAAGGTCGATCAAGCCCAAACAGAAGTTATAGAAAATTTGCCACCTTCTACAAGTGTCAAGGGCATTCAAAGTCTCTTAGGACATATAAGGTTTTATAAACACTTTATATAAGATTTCTTAAAAATCTCTAAACCCCTTTGCAATTTGCTTGTGAAAGATACACCTACATGCGTGCCTTTAAAACTTTGAAACAAAAACTGGTATCCATACCTATCATTGTTACACCTAATTGCTATTTATTATTTGATATGTGATGCTAGTGACTATGTGGTAAGATTCATGTTAGGACAAAGAAAAACTAAACTATTGCATGTCATTATTTATACGAGCAAAACATTAAATGATGCACATATTAATTATGCTAAAAATGAAAAAGAATTATTGGTTATTATTTTTGCTTTTGAAAGGTTTTGCTCGTATTTGATTGATGTAAAAGTAATTCGAATACATAGACTATGTAGCATTGAGGTACCTACTAGCTAAGACGGATGCCAAGCTGAGGTTAATCAAATGGATATTATTATTACAAGAATTTGACTTAGAGATATGAGATTAAAAAATGACTGAAATGCTACTATGGATCACTTGTCAAGGTTAAAAAATAGAAGATTACAATATCAATGATAAAGAGCAAATTTAAAAAGAGTTTTCAGATGAACACTTAATACATATAAGGAATGTACCATGGTTCGTTGATATTATCAATTGTTTAGCCACAAAAACAATGCCAACTAATATGTCACATCATTAAAAGAGGAAGTTCTTTAATAATATGAATTACTACTTTCAGAAGGATATATTCTTGTATAAGCACTGTGTAGACCAAATTATAAGACAATGTGTATCGGAAAAGGAAACAGAGAGCACCTTAACCCATTATCATACATATGAGGTTAGTAGGCATTATAATAGAATGAGGAAAATTACCAAAGTGTTACAAAATTGGTTTTATTGGGCTTTAATTTTTAAAGATACAACTCGTTTCATAGCCAAATGTGATAGAAGCCAAAGATAAGGGAATATATCAAGACAACACAAGATGCACCTTAATAATATTTGGGTAATCAGCTATTTGATGTATGAGGGATAGATTTCACAGGCATATTCCTTTCATCCTACTCAAATAAATATATTTTGGTAGTAATGGAATATGTGTCAAAGTGGGTAGATACAATAACATTGCCTACCAATAATGCCCAAGTTGTCATAAAATTTATAAGGTGACATATTTTCTCAAGATTTGGAGTTCCATAAGCAATCATTAGTGATAGTAGAAAACACTTATGTAACTATCAATTTGAAACACTTCTAAAGAAAGATAAGGTTACTCATAAAGTGGTTACACTATACCATCCTCAAACTAATGAACAAGTGAAAATATCTAACCAAGAACTCAAGTGGATTTGGAAAAGACAATGAATACATCTTGAAAGGAGTAGGCAATCAAGCTAGAGGATGCCTTATAGGCAGGACAACACTTAAGACACTCATTAGCATGTCTATGGAAAATCATGTCACTTACTATTAGAGCTTGAACATAAGGCTTATTGAGCTATTAAATTGTTAAATCTTGATATGCAAGCCATTGGGGAGAAACAAGTGTTATAGCTTAATAAAATAGACGAGATGCTTAGCCTTACAAATCTATTTGTCTCATGTGCTTGACACTAATGATATTGACAATACAAAGGAGCATTATAACCAATTGGTAGAAGAGTAGTATTTAAGAGCCTGCACTTGACATATTTGATTTCCCATTTATGATCTTCGAGCTTTAGCTTACCAACTAAAAGGTTCTTTGAAAATGTCTTATAGGTAGTCATCATTGGGGCCAAATCCTATTAGATCAAAATAGGGTGTCTATGAAAGTGTAAATAAGAGATTTAGGATAAGTGCATTGTAACCATTTGACTTGTACTATTTGTAATTATTCTTATAGTTTTCTATTAATAAATGTAATCAGTATGTCATTAGAATGCTAGAATTGAGACAAGAAAATTAGATGACTTGTGTTTTCCTTATACTCATAAGTGGTCATTCTAGAAATATTTGTAATTGTAATCCAACTGTATATATATATATATATATATATATATATATATATATATATGTATTTATAACTTAATTAGTATAATAGTATTACATATCTTTCTTAAAACATAATGCAGAAATTTTAGAACATTCATTTATACTCGTAATGTGGAAATTATAACTTAACTAAAACATAACATATATAAAATTCTTTTTTAATAATATCTCTTTATTAAACTTTTATAAATACAAAACATAATATTATTTACAAGTAAGCCACGATAATTGTTTTGAGAACATAAAAATATAAACTTAAAATGTACATATATCTAAATCATAAATTGTCCATAAACTTGAATATAATCTTGATAACTGCAATCTCTTATGTGTGGCTACTTAGCATGTAAAACAATTTAACTTGTAAGGAAATGAATTTGGAATGAGTGACAAGTCACTCAGTAAGTAAACCCTTAAACTTAACATACATAGCCTCATCCTTGGATCTTATATTCAGAGTCTTATTCTTACTTATTTACTTAAGTCAGTATTCTTTTCTTAATGTCTTAACTTAACCTTTTATCTCATTATTTTTCTTATTTCTTTATAATTCTTACTTTTATTTTGTCTTTGTTCATGCTATGACATGTATGTCATACTAAAATATGTTAAAACAATGACTTAGCACAAAGGCTTAATACTTAAAAAATCCAATTTGTAATATCATCATAACTGATTCTAAGATCTTATCATAAACTTATTATAATCAATTTAAAGATCTCATCATAAAATTATTATCTTTCATAATAAATTTTATAAAACTCATTTGCTGATCAGACTAATGAATACAAGAATTCAACACTCTGATCATGTGAGTTCAAAAGCTGATGCACGACCAGTACTCTTTCTAATAAGCTTAGCCAATAGTCATATCCACTCTAATAGTTGTTAGTTTCCCTCTCTAATAAGCATGCAAATGTCCTTTCATATCCACCCGTAAAAGATGTCTAAAACATCAAGTTTTCTACTTTTCATAAAACTTGTATATTTAATTCGAAAGTCTAAAACATGTAAAACATTGTCATATCTTTTCTTAAAATTTATTTTGTTGGCATTTCATATCATGAAATGCATAAAATGCATTAAATCTTATTAATCTTGCTTAATTAATATTTTTCTTAATTATTCTAGGCAATTAAATCTTAAAAATAACATTCTTATTTTTCTGCTCCAGATGTCATGCATAGTTTGTGCACCTAAAAGCTACATGACCATGACCTCTTAAATTCTAGCTGATGTGGAATTGATAGTATACGACCATGACTCTCTCTAACCCATAGTTGTAACATCTCGTGGTAAGAAAAGAGATTTTTTTTTTTTTTTTCAATTAGATGATAGTCTCAATGAGTTAGGAGGGTAAATTAGCCTTTTTAGAGACTTTATATATAGTTTGTGGAAGGAGCATGACCGTGCGTTTCTAGACACATGCCCATGCATCCCTTTTCTGTCATGCACACTCGTGCACCTCGTTATACATACCTGTGCATACTTGTTGCTATATAAAGTTAGATTTTCCTTTGCATGTTTCAGTTAGTTTTTCACCCATTTTCTCTTCTTTTCTCTCCAACTAACCCTAACCAAATTGAGAAAGTTATCAGCCAGCTTTTAGTAGCTAATCCAGCCAGGATTCAGCTAGAGTTAGAGAGATAAAAGCCATTAGTGATCCTAAATAAGTATTTTCTTGCATCTTTCCCTATTTTCATAATTTGTATTTCCTTGGATGAGTTGATTTAGCCATAAAAGCATATTTTTAGTTTAAATAGCATGATTATAAGATGATAGTGATGAAATAGAAGAGAAATTTGGAGGTAAAAGCATGTTTAGTTCCCTTGATGCATGTATGTGTGTACTTAAGGGTTTAGAAACATGTTAGATTGATTTGACTATTATTGATGGGGAAAATATGTTTATGGTAGTGCATTTTGCACGAATATATGTTAGAATAAGTTTAATTAAAGATTGATAGAGATTTGGGTTAAGAATAAAAGTGATTCTGCGTATTTCAGCCATGGTTGTCGAAATAGAACAGGACACACGACCATGCGCCTAATGGATGCATGCCTGTGTAGTCTTATTTCAGTAGGATCACAGTCGTGTATACGAGGTATGCACGATTGGATATTAGCAAGGTCATGACCATGCACTTAAAGGTCATGATCGTGCGTTAACAGTAGAGAAGAGTAAGTAGAATTTTCAGAAGCTAACACAGTTGGGTTGCATGACTGGTACATGGCTTATGCACCTTCATGCACGACCATACATCTGTTATTGCACGCTTAGTGAAAATTAGAGATTTTCCTCTCAGTTTGACAAAATATCAATGATAAAGAAACATGCTAAGTATTCTAAGTAGAATAATAGAAGAAACAATAGATTAAGAATAAAAACAACCATAAAGAAAAAAGAGACACAAAAACAATCACATGGTCAGGTGTGATTGAATGTCAAGAAGTTAATAATTCACATGGTCAGGTGTCGAATCTTTATATTCATTAGTCTATACAACACAGTAGGTATCTTGGATATAGAAAGATTTTCAAATACAGTTTTTATTCAACTTTTCAATAGTTTAAGATCTTTGGATCCCAATAGCATTTTCAAAAAATCAGTTTTAGAAAGATATTTTTAGTAAATAGGCCAAAAGCTCAACTATGATTTTTAGATAATTAGACATGATTTCAGCATACTTTATATCATGTCACACTTAATATGAGATTAATCAGAATAGCAAAACTGTAATGTGTATCATTAAAACAATGGAGAAACCATCAAATGAACTAATAATTAGCAATACAATTATAATACATAACACCATAAATATAAGGATGTACAGAATACTAGATACATAATTGAATAAGCAAGTTTATAGCATAAGATATAAAATAGAATAGCTAGAGAAGAAACAAGTAAGAAAAAGAAATCAACTAAGATAGATCAGTTAAGACTCAGAAAGAATTATATATACAGTTAAACCAGTATAGTATAATCAACAAAATAGCTCTGGTATATAAAGTGAAAAGAAATTAGATGGATCCTCATGACTAATCATGAGTATTACAATAGTATAAACGTATTAGCTACCTTTTAACTTAAGGAAGATAGTGTAGTAAAAAGAGAAGTGATAGAGTATTGGACTTGAAGTTCTAAATGATTCATACTTTGTTGTATATGTATAACTATATACATAATTATGGTAAGGTATAATTTAAAGCTTATGAAAGAAGGAAATCTATAGAGTATTTGAAGAAACAAAGCATAGTTAGACAACTAAGAAAATATAATCAGTCAGAAATAGACTACCAGATAAAAAAAAGAAAACCATATGTCATAGATAGAAACAAAAAAGGAACTCAATTAAGATCCCAAGGAAACTCAAGAATGTGTTACCTTATAGAAACTAATAAAGAGATAAAGCAAGATAATGAATATCAGAATGAGAAGAGAACTAAGTGAGCTAGTTCCAACTAGATCTCTTTTCATGTTAAGTTGTATACGTATATTTATATATGTACTTATAACGAAGTGTGAAGCTGAACTTGAGTAGTAAGATAAGCTGGAATAAAAAAAGAAACTTACTTAACTAGTTAAAAACTAAGTTAAGTCTATCAGTTCAATCGTAAAACTAGTCATAGACTAAGTAGAGTCTATTCGACTAGACATGTAAGAAAGATAAGAACTCAGAATAAAGAAAAGCCTAAAGCTAGAGCAAAATAAGTACTAGGCTATCAGGAACTTAGTTAAGTTTTTTGGTTAGTAGCCAGCCATTCAGATAGAGCTTTGATCCTTATGAATAGTCACAAGTTGGTATAAGTCAACTTAATGTCTACCCAAGGGTAGACATAAGAGATGTTTACTAACTGACTTATCACTCATCTCTTTCAGTTTTCTTTCTTGTAGGTTAGTGTTTTAGGGAGATGAGCTTAGAGCATGAAATGGTTAGAAAGTAGGATACAACTTGTGCTGGTTCTTACTCGAGTTTTTAGTCTTATATATGTAGGCATACATGTATTTAATTTTTAGCAGATAACATATTGACTTACATGCTTATATTGCTTATGCATATGGGTGCCCAGTATCATATATGTTTCAATATTTATTAAATGTAATAAGAAAAAGTTTGAGTTTTACGTCAGGATACTGTGTAGTGGGTTTTAGCATTCTACCACATTTCATTAATAACTTTCGTACAATATATATTTTTAGTAAAGCAGTTTGTGTAGGACTCCTATTGTATATACTAATAAAGAACTTTTTTTTAGAACAATATAAAAATACATTATTATTTTTTTACAATAAACGTATATATTATGGTAACAGTAGTATATATGATAGCGAGTGCTACATACTCATGTCACTTTAGTAACATTTTCAACATTTCATGTGACCGTGCATGCATAATATGCACAATTATGACATTATAGATATAAGTGCATGGTCGTGTGCCTTTCACATGCAAAATTATACATCATGCTTTACTTTGATGAATCTAAGCCAAACAATTGCTAGTCAACACCAAAACGTCTCAAATGGCACTTAATATCATCAAACCTAGTTTATACATCCACTATCGTATCAAAACACACCAAATTATGCTTAAACATTCATCTTCAACATTAATCATGATTATTACTTCATTATCAACTCCAAATATGCCTATAATCTTATTATTAATATTAATCAAACATAAATTCATTTTCAATTAATTAGTTATCAACGAAATTACTTAGAACAGAGAGGAAAAATATGTTAGATTGCAACTTCTAACATCAAAGCTCATCAAGTGACATATATACATATTTTATGCTTTTAAAAACCTAGATCTAACTTCTTACATGTTGATTAATCTTGATCCATTTCCTTTATATGTTATTCATCATTTATCAAGCTTAATTATCATCAAATCATGTTCATATTCATAAATCAAAACTGATCATGCTCAAACAAGAAAGCTTAAGAGAATACTTACTTGCTACAACTTATACATTTGCTCTCTCTCTCTCTCTAGCTCAAGCTCTAGTCACTGACAACAAATTACAGTAGGAAAACTTTCATTCAACTTTCTCTTTCTCCCTCTCTAGGAAGGATTACACTTAAACTTTTGAAATTTTTAATTTAAAATGAAAATGAGCTTCTTCATATAGGTCAAGCTAAAACACGACATACATAGTCATGCACCCTGAAATGCACAGTTGTGTATAATGACAATTTAAAAATTCTTACACTTTCTATGTTGTACATGTGGTAGCCTCTCAGGTTGACATGTGTATGGCCTAAAATAAAACGTTAAGGACCATTTTACCTTTAATTTCAAATTAAATCAATTTTAAAACACAAAAAAAAAAAAAACTCAAATTACTATTTTTTTATCCAAATTACAAAAACCCAGGCCATTACAATAATCTTGAAATTTTTATAATCTAAGGTAGGAGTAATGGTGATAGGATTATCATAATGTTAAATGAATTTAACAAAATGTAGTAATAGTTAGCATATGCCAAAATTTATTACTTATAGTTTGGTGTAACATATAAGTTCATGATTCATAGCCATATTCATTGGACAAACCCAACAAAAAGGGTTCTACATAGATAGTGACTCTTGTGTTTATGAAAATATAGTCTTAAATTAATAGGTGTTATCCAATATGTAACTAGGGTTACCATAAAGATATTGATTGGTAGTATCAAGATTTATATGAAGGCTACAATGGATCAACAAAGCATTCATCACTCTTGAGCATAAAAGTAATATCTTTGATGAGTTTACTGATACATGTCCATAACCAATTAAATTTATGGCCATAGCTAAATCAATTTGGAATCCAATCTAAATTATTTGGTCTAGACATACATCTATTCATATGAGGAGAAACTAAGATAGACATACATTTATGTCTCAGCCTTAAGAGATACAACGTGACAAAAGGATCATATTATAATGTTTCTATGAAGTTATGTAAGCTCAAAGCTATTATTGACATTTTACTGATCAAATGGCTATGATGTCTTACTAAAGGTTATTTATTGTCTTTGTTTATTTGACCAAATCTAGACATTGTCAATATAATAAAGAGCTTATGGGTTACACATAATAGGGGTTGACTAAGTCTTAGAGGCATTAGATCTATAGATCTTGGTGAGAGACTTACTTAGATGAAGTCATGCTAGATTTAATAGGATAAGATTGAAAGTCAATATAAGATTTTGGTTGACGTGTATAGTCATATGCACACCTGTGCATGATGATAAGTGGCATAAATCTTAAGTGTTTATTAGATTAGATTTGTATAAGATCAAATCTTATTTAAATTTGAATTAAATTTCCAATGCATGTATGTTTCATGCATGACCATGAAGTATCCTTGGTTAATGGTCATAACATGATTGGATATATTATTCTACAACTTAGGGTGATTGAGTTAATCATGAGTTCGAATAAACACTGGATACATAGGTGTACATGTGTCATGCATGACTATACATTAAAAAATAAAAAAAAAGCATGACTATGCATTTTATATACAACCCTATATCTAGTTTTCTACAAAAAAAAAAAAAAAAAAAGATTGACAAATTTTTGCGTTCAAGACTTTTGTAATTTTTCACTTACACACATCTATGCCTACTTGACAAACTATATGTGTATAGAGCTGCTAGCACCAATCTTGTGCATTTAGGGCTTCCTAAACTTCTATCTTGTGTGGATTCTACAACACTACCACTTGAGGGCTAGAAAAACAAGCCACTTAACCATGTAAAGTTACGGAAGAGCCGTTTACATAGGTAGTGTTACTAAAAACACCTTATAATTGTTTGTTATGTTATATATATTATGAATGTGATTCTTAGTAGGCAATTGTGCTCTATTTAAGTTTGGTAATTTTTTGAAATTTTGTTGTTAACACCCTTCCGACGACTTGGTTATTCTCAACCTACAAAAGATGTCCAACATGAAAAATAGATAGCCAGATAATATATGTAATATCTAACATGAAATCATAAACATATAGTTTGGAAATACATCACAAATAAAAGCTCAACTATAAATGACTAGATTACCCTCATGTTAACTATGTATTGATCAACGTCGCACCATAACCATCATCCTTAATTGTTACCTAAAAAACATATAGAAGGGGGGAGTGAGTGACAATATGCTTAATAAGTAAGAGAACTCTATCCCACACTTTAATGACTTAATCTCTTATAATACTTAAATTATTATTCCATTTTAACTTAGTCATTGAGAGTATATCTTTGGACTCTAAATGTAAATGACATGGAATTTGTATCTTAACTTAATTATGTTAGAAATATCTTCAATCCCATTCATTCATCTTAGGAACACCTTTGGTCCCATTACTTGATAGGTTTAACTCAATCATCTATGATACACCTTTGGGTCTTTTATTATGATGACTCTTTATGAAAAAGCATTTTTGTGAAAAAAACAAATTAATGAAAATATTTTCCTCTATGTTGATCGATTTGAGTTATGACAAAGATTTAAAACCTTGGCCACATAGTTGTATGCTACATTGTCACATTTCCTTACACACATTATTGAATTGTTATGTCATGATTATGCCTTATTGTAGACATGTATAGAGAGAATTTCATAAATATTCCCTCGTAATGACCCTTATGAAAACATATTCGAAAATTATCATTAGAAATCATGTTCTCATAGGTTTTGAAAAATTATAACTACAAAATCTATCTCATACATATCTATGGATATACTAGGCCCACATGTGTCCTATAAGATCATGTCCTATACATGCTCTATAGATCGTTGGTTACTCATATTTCTTATGAATGAGAAATTAACATTATCTTATTTGTTGTTATCATTTGATTAATACTTTCATCTCAAAATATAAAATAACTTTAAATAAATAACAACTGATATTAAGGTTAGCTTACTAAGTATTTGTTAAAATTGTTCTCATGTCATCTTAACCTAGGATATCTCTAGTGCACTACCTTAGCATTCGTGATATTACTGAAAATGACATTAAATCTTTCCAACTCTCCAATGTGTCCAATGTATGATACATCCAAAACTACAATAACAATTTGAAAGTGTTATTCTTAAATTATTAGCATATTTAATATTAAACAATTATTCCTTAACAAGAATACATGACACACTTACTTAGAAAACTAGTAGAAACCCCATTAATTTGTACAAATGCATGCAAAAGTCTTCCTTCTAAACAACTTTGACTCCATGCACAGTCGACTGATGTAATCATAGATGGATCTATATGTCATTTTTCATGCTTGTATCCTCCCTTGCGCTCCCTCCCCCCTCCTCTTTCTTTCTAAGGGTAAATTAAATTCATCTAGGTGATTTACTAACTGAAGTACATTGTTAATGATCACCTTCTTGTTATCAGCCCTTACTAAAATTGATTTGAAGAAAATAAAGCTATTTTCATGGCATCGATGTCATCCTCCTCCAATGGTCTCCTCTCAAAGACTCATAATGTTGTTGCATGTAATAAAAATTTCTCCGATAAAGTGGGTATCTAGATCCTCTGTTCGATTGAGAAGGGAAGATACTACATGATCTTTATATGAAGGATAAACCAAAGCCCAATCACAAGGGCAAACTCTTATAAGTTGAAACAAATTTTAAACCCATTAACTCTTAACCATAAATCCTCTCCAATGTTCACCCTTACCACTTCCCAAGGTATGAAGCAGTGTGCAAACACTCAACTAAAATGTGAATCCTATGAGCAAATAAAGTTTTCAAAGCATATTGTTTTGAAAAGTTCATTCTATTACTTGGTAAATATTGCCCTAATAGTGGCCATCATATCTCAATGGCCATGAGTAGTGACAAGTGCAACCTCATGCTTTCTTTTATGTCTAGAAGCAATATTGTGCAATAAAAAAAATATAAAATATCCATTTTCATATTATAGCCATGTTTTATACTTCATTAGAAAAATGGACCAAATATTTGAAAATTATAAGTTAAGATACATGTTAAAATACTCTTAATTGGAAAATACCAATTAGCTCTCAAAATAGAAAATACTATAAACCCTAAAATTGGTAAATAGTAAAAAATCACTCGTAAAGGTGACAAATGGGTCAAACCAGGTAATAGCCCAACCAAAAAGACTTAGCCTACAACGGCTTGATACAAAAATTTTCATATTAGGCTAGATCTATAAGCTAACTTGGCCCAAGCTGTAACAATGACAATTTATTTTATTTTAAATTTCAAATTTAAATTTATATATATTATATTTAACATTAATATAAGTTGTGAACAATAATAGGGTTAGTCTGTTATTGTTCATGGGCTAACTCGTTAAAGGTCCACGGGAGCACGACTTTAGGGGCTTAAGTAATGCCCCATGCCCCTAGGCCCTAAAAAATTTTTAGAACAACCTATTCTGAAAGCTTGCAATTTTGCGGCCTAGGTCTGACCTAGCCCTTGGGCCCAACCTATTGACACCTTCAGTCCTCTACATACCAAATAAAACACATTGGTTGAAAAATAACCAAAACTCCCACTATGTGTGACCCATATGATGAATTTTGAAATCTCCAACATAACAGAAAAAAAAAAAAAAAAAAACCTACAATGTGAGTCTCACATACTATTTACATATTAAAAAACCTTTTATATGGTGAAAAATATCCTAAATCCTCCATTACATAAGTCATACGTGTTTAGAAAATATGAAACAAAAAAAAAAAAAAAAAAAACCCTCTATCACCATGCGTGATTTGGATGCCAAGTATGAATTACCCATGGTGATTGAAATCATCTTAAATTTCTCATTTTTAAATCCAATTTTGCCACCAATTAATTCTAGACATATTCTAACAAAAAAAAAAAACCATTCACAAATTTTATAAAAATTACAAAAATTCAAATTGTTTCATGGAAACATTTAACTCGTAAAATTGAACTCTAAACCTAAGAAATCTACTATAAATTAAATCACTAATATCTTTATAGCATAAACTAAATCACATATACAAATAAGCCTTTTCGTTAAAGTGTAATATGTTCACCTAGAATGTCAATCAATTACGTTAAATTTTGATAATTTTAATTAACTTTTCTTGTATTTATCTATTAATTAATCACATATACAAACGGACTTAACGACACTAACGGACCACCTAACTCCATGTCATCTCTTCTTTTATTTCTGTCTCTCTATTTTTCCCTCACTTTCTGTCACCCCAAACACCTATTTTAATTATAATTTTACCGGACACCCCTCTGCAACACTCAGTAGATACTTTGTCCATCTCTCTTATTTGTCACTTTTCTCCTGAAAGCTCTTCCCCTCCAGAATCTCTCTGCTTTCCTCTGATATCATGCTTCAAAGCTTACTCCCTCAGTCTCCAATCAACTCCAGCAACAACAACAACAACAACAACAACAACAACAAAAACAAAAACAACTCTTCCGCCATGAAAACCAAGCGCGTCGACCGCGACAAGGACATCACCAAGGATGTCGAAGGTCCTTCCACGAAGCGCGCCAACATCGAACAAACTCAAACTGAGAAACCGCACGACCAACAAGAAGAGGCGTCGGAACCAGGACAAGTAGTTATGGAATTGGAGGGAGAGTCAACTGGATTGAGACTCTTAGGTTTATTGCTTCAATGCGCTGAGCATGTTGCCATGGAAAATCTCGACGACGCCATCGATCTTTTACCAGAAATCTCCGAGCTCTCCTCTCCGTTGGGTTCTTCACCGGAACGGGTCGGCGCGTACTTTGCTCACGCGCTCCAAGCGCGCGTTGTGAGTTCATGCTTAGGGATCTACTCGCCGCTTACCGCGAAATCGTTAACGTTACCTCAGTCTCAGAAGATCTTCAACGCTTTGCAATCATATAATTCAATCTGTCCGTTGATTAAGTTCTCCCATTTTACCGCCAACCAAGCAATTTTCCAAGCTCTGGACGGTGCGGATTGCGTTCACGTCATCGATCTTGACATCATGCAAGGCCTTCAATGGCCAGGATTGTTTAACATCTTAGCCTCCCGGTCTGAAAAGATCCGATCCATGAGAATATCCGGGTTCGGATCCTCTTCCGAGTTGCTGGAATCGACCGGGAGAAGACTCGCTGACTTTGCCAATTCACTGGGATTACCATTCGAGTTTCATCCACTGGAAGGCAAAATAGGAAATGTGAGTGATCTAAGTCAACTCGGGGTGAGACCGAGAGAGGCAATTGTGGTCCATTGGATGCATCATTGTTTGTACGACATAACGGGAAGTGATTTAGGGACGTTGAGATTGTTGACCTTGTTGAGGCCGAAATTGATCACGATCGTCGAACAAGATTTGAGCCATGGGGGTAGTTTTTTAGGGAGGTTCGTTGAAGCGTTGCATTATTATAGCGCATTATTTGATGCGTTAGAGGACGGCTTGGGTGTGGACAGTGTAGCGAGGCATATGGTGGAGCAGCAATTGTTCGGTTGTGAAATCAGGAATATCGTCGCAGTTGGTGGACCCAAGAGAACGGGTGAAGTTAAAATAGAGAAATGGGGCGAAGAATTAAGACGGGTCGGATTTAACCCCGTATCACTTGGAGGTAACCCGGCTGCCCAGGCCAGTTTGTTGCTCGGGATGTTTCCGTGGAAAGGGTACACTTTAGTAGAGGAAAACGGGTCACTGAAATTGGGTTGGAAGGATTTGTCTCTGTTGACAGCGTCGGCCTGGCAGCCGTCGGATTAAATATTATATAGTGGACTGAATTTAATGATCAGTGATTGGATTGATGGAGTGAATGATCAACATTGAACATTGGGTCATGGATGGTGAAAATGTACTTTGTTTAATCCTTTTGTAACAATTTTTCAAGCATACATGCTTTGAAGACTCAGACTCAGCCGATTCGGTGAAATTCATAGAGTAACTAATTTTGTTCTATCAATTTTTAGGAGAAAATGAAATAAAGAGAAAGGAAAAGGAATGTTGTGAATGGATCCCATTCATGGAATTTGTAATTGTAAATGCTGATTTGAAGTTAAAAGCATTTGACATTCTCATTGTACTTTAAAATTAGTTGAAATGAATAGTTTGATAGTAGTATTTTGCCGGTTATCAAGTTGAAAACTTGAGTAAATTTGAAGAATTTGGTTGTAGGAGTGAATTGAATGATTGGAAATTAGATATGTGTGATTTTAGTAAGGCCAAACTACATATTTCTATCCAAAGGTTGCTGAAAAGATAAAATATTATCCTTTAATATTTAAAATCTCAAACATTTACACGTTGATTATAATCAACAATTAAGTTTAACGGTCAACGGTTAAAAATTAATGATTTTAAAAATATTTTTATCTTTTTGATAAAATTATAAAAATAATAAAATAAATTTTATGAAAATAATAAAATAAATTATAACAATATTTGAAATTTTTTTTTAAATAAAAAAAACCATCATCGTTAACAATATCACCAACGGTGATGGCTGTCGATAAACAAACCAAGAAGATAGAAACAACCTCCTAATTTGAGTGTCCTGTTTGATAAAAAAAGCTAGATCAGTCTTTTCTATTTTTTATGGAGACAATTAGATCTAACTGTTGCCACCATTAAACGTGATTAAGAATGATCGAAAATGACCCACCTTGACCCCAACAGTTGTTTTTAGCAATAATTGATGATAAAAGTGAATAGATCTGACTGAACTAGAAGACCGTTTTAAACCTTCTAATTTATTTATCGACAGTCATTGTCACTGACGATACTATTAGTGATAGTGACTATTTATTTATTTTTTACTTTTTTAAAATTTTTATTTAAATGTTAAATTATATTTTTATTAAATTTGTTTTTGGTAATAAGAAAATTTTAGTTATTTTACTATAAAAGTCAGAAAAAATAGATGGAAAATGATAAGGGGGTGGATGTTTGGGTTTTTAAAAGTTAGAGGTAGAATTTGTCCCCTCACCAAACCTTGCGTGCGAATAAGTTATTTGGCCTTTTTGTAATATATAATGGCGGAAGTTTTAATGGTCCGAAAGAGAAGAGCCCCGCAACGGGCTAGCCCACCTTGATTATGTTAAAAGTGGAAGCGGAAGAAAGAAACCAGTGCTGAGGACAAAAGTTGAAGTCATGGCTTGGTAAAACCAAACAAATGAATCCATACATGTAATTGTCATGTGTCCTTCAAAACCAATGCTTTTTGCCCCTCAAATCAGATATCAAACTTACTGGCGAATAGTTATAAGTTTTAATCCAAAATAATAATTATTGTATAGTTTAATCAACCATTACCCAAAAAAAAAAAAAAAAGTGATAAAAATAATAAAGTAAAGATCAATTATTAGACTTGTCATCCTTATGCAAATGAACTTAAAACAAAGATAAGAGCTCATTTGCTAAATAATAAGGTAAAAGAAGAATTTCAACAATTTCGTAATGTACTTAATCATCTTAAATACCAATATCTTCAATAAATACAAAATGACATTCATGACATTATTATATCTCATTATGTTGAGATAATATGCTTGAGAACTTCCATTTTCGATTGAATAATACCTATAACATATCTTTTATATATCTTATTTAATTAACCCCACCTCTTAACCTATAAATTAGGAATTATATAAAGGTAGAAGGGATTAGATTTGACAACTGTCTTAAGAACACTTTTTTATCATTTATAATTCTACCAAATTATAGCTTTAATTCTCAATAACATAATAGCGAAGATAGGTTATCAAGTAGTGGGCAAACCACTTTAAAAACATCTCTTATTTTGTCTCTTGACTACACATTATCACACAACCAATTCCATTCATTTTTCATTCCTTTCATGAGATAACACCATTAAGCTTGTGTATTTCTCATTGGTTTTCTCATCAACAATTTTATTGTAGAATGAGCGTCTTCTAAAAGTTCTTCCTAGTTTTCTAGCAAACACATGTCTTTCGTTAATCTTTGACAAAATGTTCCTCTCATGGTTCCTTATTGAATAAGACCTAAGAAACCTCTTTTTTAACCTTCTGTTAACCTTGGTGGAAGCATCATTTTCAAGACTTTCCATAAAAAGAATTCCAGAAAGCCTTAATAGGTTAGGTTGCTTTAGATATCTGTCATAATGACCCCTTTTGAAGAACAATACAAACTAGTCATTAAAAACTATTTGCCTTAACTATTGAAGCATGAGCACCTAACATGATTATGCAATTGAATGACACCATTGATGGCTAACCAATGCCATCAACACATTAATCCAATAATTAGACAACACTTGCACGACAATAGATATGCACTGTAGGCCTATGCATAACTTATACGAGGATAATCACAAGCAAGTTCTACCCATGCGCATTATCTCGTGCACAACCTATTGAATTCAATGAGGGATTTAGTCAACATTTGATGTATGCCCATACATATGATAAATGCATGTCTATGCATTAACTCTAAAAGGAGTCACGACCAAACATCTCATGCATCATGCTCTTGTGTATTAGTAGTTTGAGCCAATAAAACAAATGGCAAACCTTTGATACATGTCTTGTAATCGAAGCATGCACAAGTCATGGGTTTCATGTAAGGAAGTCACAACCAAGATATTTCATGTATGCAATTTTGTGCATGTTTAAAATACAAATCAAAGTTCAAATGCACACTCATATAGAGATGATAGATGCCTATTCAAAATTTAGGTGTTCATACTTCCATACATTGTAATCATACTTGCTTTTGGATTCTTGTAGTTTTTCTCCATATAAAGCAATGTATGATCATGCATGATATGTTCACAATCATGCACTTGTGTTATATGAGAAAGATTTCAACCATTGAGAGGTTTGACCAAGGTTGATCAACTCTAAAAAATGATTTTATAATAAGTCACACCCATGCACTCATATGAACACCTATACGTTTGACTAATTAACGAGAAAAAAAAGTCTTTTTCAAATGTCAATGACTATTTTTTTGTTGTTAAAAACTATTCACCACTTTTAACCCTTGAAAGCTATATAAACAAGTTGGTTTGAGTTGGAAATAGTTAGATATTACAATATCTTTAAGCTATACTTTTATTCTCATAACATAACACAACCTTTAACAATTTCTTTCAAACACTTTATTTCATGTCCTTGAGAGA
The DNA here is from genome assembly GCA_026122585.1 of Anacardium occidentale. Classification (NCBI taxonomy): domain Eukaryota; kingdom Viridiplantae; phylum Streptophyta; class Magnoliopsida; order Sapindales; family Anacardiaceae; genus Anacardium; species Anacardium occidentale. The sequence continues at coordinate 159,626 of JAJEJH010000327.1, read as the reverse complement.
AATCATTGTACAAAACTTGTGTTATTAGTCTTGTAGATGAAATTCACTTGTGTTAGATATAGTTAGATATTACATTTTTTTGTTGTTAAAAACTTTATTTCATATCCTTGTGTTATACTTGTGTTATTATTGTTCAAAACTCATTATGGACAAAGTCCTATAAACTACTATATTGGGTGTAATCCTAACTCAACTATTGTAAAGAGTTCTTTTCTTTTTAGTAGAACTTCAAACCAGTTGCTTAAGGAAGTGGGCATAGAAGACTTGGGTAAATCTTGAGCATTTTTTATCTTTATTCTCTTTTTAATTTTGTTTATATTTGTCCTTAAATTGCTTCATTAACTTGTGCTTTAAAATTTTTATAATCATATTCGCCTCATTTCTAGGATTACTTAAGCCATTAGGGAGTTTTCATTTCCCATCTATGTTCTATAGATGATATAATGGTTTTTTGCCTTTCATATGAGAGATCTTTGGAGATTTTTAAAGAAGTGTTGTTTTGTAATACTATAGAAGAAACACATGATATTTAATTCTTAAATGCATTTTCACTAAAGGTGTATAGGAGATAAACTTTAAGCTTTTTTATTTTATAGACAATGTTTTGCCTTGGATGGACTATATTACTTTCTTAGTTGATGGAAGACAGAAAACCTCAAAATTATCTTAGGAAAACTCTTTCTTGGATATTCCATTTATATGTTATAGAAGGAAAAGAATGAAAGAATCTACAAATGAAAAAAAAAAGGACACCAACATTATACAAGAGGTGATTAAATCGATAGTAAGAGATGGTGTTATAGACCTAAAAAATATCAAGAAGAATGAGGAAAATTAGAAGCTTGCAAGAAGGTAGGGCTTGCTTATGGCCATTTTAGCAAGGGAGAATAGAAGGAAGATAAGCATTTAGGTTGGAAAAAAGAGGAAACATGCACACATGTTTGTGTTTTTTCATTCTAAGTGTTTTAATACTTTGATCATATTTATTTATTGCATTCTATAATTATTATTAAAAACATAAATTATTAAATATTTACACCATATCAATAGTCTTACTTTATTTTATCTTGTATTTGCTTGCCAAAGTGTTTTGACAAGAGGGTGGTGGCTTAAAAAGGGTAACAAGAAACTAAAGGCTAATTATAAATCATTGTAGATGAAATAGTTAGATATTACATTTTTTTTGTTGTTAAAAACTTTATTTCGTATCCTTGTGTTATACTTGTGTTATTATTGTTCAAAACTCATTATGGAAGAAATCCTATAAACTACTATATTGGGTGTAATCCCAACTAAACTGTTGTAAAAAGTTCTTTTCTTTTTAGTAGAACTTCAAACCAGTTGCTTAAGGAAGTGGGCATAGAAGCCTTGGGTAAATCTTGAGCATTTTTTTATCTTTATTCTCTTTTTAATTTTGTTTATATTTGTCTTTAAATTGCTTCTTTAACTTGCGCTTTAAAATTTTTGTAATCATATTCACCTCATTTCTAGGATTACTTAAGCTATTAGGGAGTTTTCATTTCCCATCTATGTTCTATAGATGATCTAATGGTTTTTTGCCTTTCATATGAGAGATCTTTAGAGATTTTTAAAGAGGTGTTAATTACATTTAACAAATGAAGTGGTTTAAGTGTCAATCCTAACAAAAGTGGTTTAAGTGCCACCTCTAAAAGATGTCTAGTGCATCATATATTTTTCTAAATTTAAAAACATGTATTTAGGTCCTCAGATCCATTTCTAAATGTGATGTGATACTAAAACCCATTGTAAAGTATCATGAAAGAAAACTTACACTTTACTAAATATATTAATAATAATAATATCTAAAAACATAATTGATATTGTATATCTAATGTATGAGCAATAAAAGTATGCAAGCCAACATGCTGTCAGCTGAAAACTTGAGTGAAACTCACTCAAGTTGTATCTTACTCTCTAGTCATCTCGTACTCCAAGCTCAATTTTCTAAAAAATTGATTTGCAAAGAAGAAAACTGAGGCAAACGAGTGATGAAAATCACCTAGTAAGTATCTCTTAGCTTTACCCTTAGGTAAAATCTACTCTCTGATCTATCACTAGCTAAGTCCTAAATTGGAGAACTTAACCAAGTTTTTGTCTAGCCTAATAACTTCTTCTACTTTAGCTTATCTCACTTTTTAACTCACTGTTCAAGTTCTGCTGTTGTCATAATTACATATATGAGTAATACATATACACCTTAGTATGAAAAAATCTAAACTTATGCAACTTAACTCTTTGAGTTCTCTTTTTGATATTCTTTTTTCTGTTTTCTTTCTTTATTAGCTTCTGGGATCTAGAGTACTCATAAATTTTCATAAGCTTTAGTTGAACTCTTTTATATTTTTGTTTATGATATATATTATGTAGTTTTATCTCTTTTTTGCTTTTTTTTCTCACATGTTTTTTCTCTTACCATCTGTATACTGATTCATGTCATACTATGTTATATCATAGTATGAAACATGCTGAAAAACATGCTACTTTCCCTTGACCCTGGTTACTCAAAACATTTTTTGAAAATGTGATTGTTGGGATTCGAAAATCCTAAAATACTAAAAAGTTAAATGAAAACTATTTCTAAAATCTTTGTGTATTCAAAAATACGTACTATGCTTATCAGACTAATAAATATAGAGATTCAACATCTTCGTATCATACTAGTTTTTAGACAAATAAATTGAAATCTAATCAACCCAACCATAGTAAAAAAGCTAAAATCCCATAGATGTCTTGTAGGCACTCCTGCTGGATATTACTGTTTCCTGTTTTTCTATAATTTAATAAGAATATACTTTCAATAAATAATAAATATTACCAATAATACCCAGCAGAAACACCTAAAGCTGAGCTAAAATATGGCAACGAAAAACAAGTGGTGATTGTGTATATATATATATATATATATATATGCCCAAAAACTTTATTTTATATATACTGAAACTATTTACAAAGTATATGTGTGATTAAACATGTACATAAATCATACAATCACATGCAAGTAAAACTGAGCAAGCATGCAAACCGAAGCATGTTGCAAAAACTGAAGCAAAATCCCAGACTGTAGCCATCTCCTCCTCTCAGCCCCCAAAATACTAATCTGCAAGAGAAAAAAAGTAGAGAGTGAGTGATATATTCACCCAGTAAGCATTTCCTATCTCTGACCCTAAACCAATCCTCTTTAGAGGATTGCTACTAGCATCATAAACTGAAACATACATATACACGAGAGGAAACCAAACTGGTTCTTACGTGTAATCACACTGTTCTTGTATCTTCTTTTTGAAGTTTCACGTCTCAATACATGATTTTCAAGCATTCTGAATATTTACTGTTTCTAACTAAGTTATTGTTTCTTAATGTCTTATCGTTCTCTGAATAATATGTTGTTATATATGTCATGTGAAAATGACATGCTATGGAACATGCTGAAATCATATCTAGGCCTTGGCCTATTTACTGAAAAATAGTTTTATGAAAACTATCTACTGAAAACTGTTATTAGGTCCTAAGATCTCATATCTGAAAACTGATATAAAAGCTGACTTGAAAACTATATATCTGAAGATACCTATTATACTACGTAGACTAATGAATACAGGGATTTGACGCCCTGATCATGTGAGTTTCCTATGTAAACACTCCCTAGAATCTGTCTAGGTCACGTGATGCCTCTAAATTTGATACTGAAACTGAGCGTCTCGTGCTATATACTAGTATCTGATCCTTGGATCAGCAAACTCTAAATTACTAACTGAGTACCCCGGTATATGCTGATATATAGTGGCTAGTAATAAGCATATAGCTATTGATGCTATCAGGTGTGCTAAAACTCACAAGTGCCCCCTCGTATTCACCCCTGAAATCAATGTTTTTCTATTGAAAACATGAATTCAGATCTTCAGATTTATTTTTGAAAACTCTGTATGGCATGTCATGCTATGTGGTGTATATGATGCATCATGTAAGCTTAACTAAGCTTATTTCACTGATTTATATCGATTTGATGGCTTTTACTGTGCATTATGCTTATTCATGCTTTATTTTCTCTTTTTTGCCTGACGCACAGGCGTGTGTGTCTATGTGCACAAGCGTGCATAAGCTTGCATGGGACTGTGAGCCAATCTGCGTGTTGTCATGCTAAGTTTTGTGATTTTTCTGCCCTTTCTCACCTTCTGTTGGTGCATGGTCGTGACATGAACATACACGATTATGACCCTACATTTCTAGGTCGTGTACGGGTACGTGAACACAATTATGACTATACAAAATGTAGTATGCACGAGTGTGCGCTACGTGTGGACGATTATGCATCGCACTCTACATTAACATGGTCGGTTGGAATCATGCTTAATCCTATCTAAATCTTATACCAAATGTAAATCAAACACTTTTCATATGCCAAACACTTCATATGCACATACTTATTCCTTTTCTTACTTTCAAATCACACATTCAATTGTTCAAATCATCTCAAAAGCATGCATATACATACTTGTCAACACATGCCTCAAACATCCATACATAATCATCATAATCATCATCTCAAGTCATCAAACATGCAAAGTAAACTAACAAGCATGCTAAAATCAAACTAATCTTATCCAAAACGTTTATCAAACACATCAAAGAAAGAGGGAAAGAGGTAAGAAACACCTACCTCTAGGCATGCTTTCTCTCTCAAGCAAAACATGCCCTCAAGCTGGATTGGATGGTCGTGGTTGATGTTTGTCTCTTCTAGGGTTGATAGTCTCTGAAAATCAAATGGAAGCTTTAGGTGAAAATGACTGAAAATTGGATAAGATTAACTTAAAACGAAGACGGTTGATTCCACTCGCACAAACGAACATGCGCCATAACATGTACGGTCGCATATGGTAGGAAAATTACACTATTACCATTTTCTCGCACTTGCATGTAAATTCTCTCAACAGGATCCATACACAAGCCACCTAACTCTAGAAAACATCTATTTCACCCCTGAACTCTCTCACAACCCTAGTATTTTTACCAAATCACATCAAAACCCATATTAGTTGTCTAAAAGACATTCCTAACCTTGGGATGTTACATGTCCTCTCGTATTCACCTTTAATATTTAACCCAGATAACGGGCTTTATGCTAAAGAAATTGATGTATATGGATTACTTGATCCCTTTCTCTGAAAATACTATTTTGATATGTCATGTTATGTGATGCATATTATGTAATTAATCTTATTATTCTTCTCTTCTGATTACATTTTGTTTAATTGTGTAAATGTTATAGTTCTATTCTGTGTATTCTTATTGAAGCTTATAGCTCTGTAACTTATTAAACTTAGTAATAAGTTTTGTGTAAATTATTCAGTATTCTGTTGTGTGCATGCTAGCTTTTTGAAATGTATGTTTTTGTACTGTTTTATTACTGTTCCCTGTATTTATCTTATTTTCTAAGCATAATTTATCGATTACCTATGTTTTTAGGTTGCTGATGAGTTTATCTAATTATGAGTTTGGTCTATTGATTTGCTTTTATTTATTTATTTTGTTTATTTTGTTCTTTTATGTTGTTTATTGCTGCTTTGTTTAGTTTTCATTACTTATTCTGGGAGTTATGTTGTAAATATTGTTATTTTCACTAAGTGTACAGGTTTGTACCTTCAGATGCACTGTCATACATAAGATGCACGGTTGTGTGTCTAGTCTTACGTCTAAGTGTATACGTTTTTGAGATTTCTAACTTATTTCTAGGTTTTTACATGTGCACGGTCTTGACATGCTCCTACATGGTCGTGACTTTCTACAACACCAGTCGTGCATGCCTCATGTACATGACCTTAATCCTGTTAAAAGCATGATTGCATGAGCGTGCATCTTCAGGTGCACAATCGTGTATCCTACTCTGTTTTAGTAATCTCGGTTGAAACACGCAGAATCCAAACCAAACTCAACCCAAATCTCTATAAATCTTAAATCAAACTTGTTCTAGCATATACACATACAAAATCCATTACTATAGACATATTTTTCCTATCAATAACAATCAAATATAGCCTAATTATACTACTAATCCTTTAAACACACCTTTACGCATCAAACAATCTAAACATACGTCTATCTCAAAATTTCTCTTTTATCTTGACATCATCATTTGAAAATCATGCTTATTAAACTAAAAACATGCTAAATCACTAACTGGACTCATCTAGGAAGTTACATGCTAAGGAAACAGGGAAGAGGTAAGGAAATACTTATTTAGAACTGTTAATGGTTTTAATCTCTTTAGCTTTAATTGAATCCTGACTAGATTGGTTGTTGAAACTAGTTTCACTCTTTGATTAATTGGTTAGGGTTAGCTGAAGAGAAAAAAGAATTAAGAAAACTAATCTAAAATGAGAGAAATATACTAACAATTATACACGAGTAGGTACCAAAATACATGGGCGTGCATGGTAGAAAGGATGCACGAGTATGTGTTTGAAGACATATGGTCGTGCTCCTATCACAGGCCATATATAGTCTTTAAAAAGACTATTCTACCCCTACAGTTCCCTGAGTCTAATTTTTGGCTACAAAATCTCTCTTTTAACCATGATCAAGACTTAGAAAGATTACTCTAATCTCAGAATGTTATAGGAAGGGCTCATAATATTTGGCTGAAAGTTTCAATGATTTGTGAAATGTGATGCTGGTTTGACGATAAGGCTGAAGCTGTAGATACACCTAACCCCCTATCACAAACTCTATTTCTAAGTGGTGCTTGTTAACATATTGCTTCATTTTGTTAGTAGCTAAAGCTAATAGTTCCTTCAAATTGTTAAGCATTAGTGAATGCTCTTGTAGAAACGTCTTAACAATAGTAACAGTGATGGCCTTAGGGGGGAGAATGGGTAAAGCAGGTGGGTGTAACATCCCAGGTTAGAAAAGCCCTTAGGGGTAGAGTTTAGGGGTTAGAAATGAGATTCAGGGATAGATTAGGAGTCTAGAAGAGTTCAGGGGTGAGTTAGTAAGTTTTTCAGAGCTGAGAGGCCTTCGTATGATTCCTTTAAGGAGGTTTCAATCATGCGAAGCACGGGAAATGAATTATATTCATTTTCCCTGGTGCACTCCCGTGTACCTTTCCCTACACGCCCATGCAGGTGGGTAGAAAAGAAGAGAGACAAGAGATTTATTAGATTTCTTACCCAGCAGTTTCTTATTTTCAGCTTAAGTTTTCTTTCCATTTCAGCAGCTCCCAGCTCTAACACAGATTTCTAGCTTCTAGTGACTCCTAATCCAGCTAGAGAAACCAGAGATTAGCTTGAGAGAAAGTCTTCCAGCAGCCATGGCGAGAGGTAAGTGTTTCTTACTCTCTCTTTGCGTTCCCAGATTGTTTGACGATGTTGGAAACGTGTGTTTTCGTTTTCAACATGTTGTGTGATGTTGGTATGCTTATATGTTGATGAGATGATGAATGTATGTTGATTTCCACCCGAATGCATGCTTGCTTTGCTTATGTGTGTGTTAGTGAGAGAAACGAGATGTTTTCATGGTGGAACCAGTAGTAGTTGATGAATGATGAAATTGAAGTGCTTTGCATGCTTATTGAAGTGCTATGGATGCATGTTAGAAGTTAATTTGAGTTTGGTTGAGGAATGTATGTGTTTGGATAGGTTTCCTGCATCCTCCAGGTAGGTGCTCGTGTTGTAGAACCAGACACACGCCTGTGTGCCCGCAAACACACGCCCGTGTGCCCTGGTTTCTGCAAGGGCACGCCCGTGTGCACGAGGTGCACACGGCCAGGAGTGCAGACACACACCAGTGTGTCCTGAAGGACACGATCGTGTGCCTGGTTTTCAGCAGAAATGGTCAGTTTTTCCCGAGGAGAGCACGACCAACCGCACGGTTGGAGCACGGTCCTGTGTGCCTAGGCACACGCCCGTGTACCCTTACCATGCACAGTCGTGTGTGTCTCCTACACGCCCGTGTGCTTGGCCCACACGCCCGTGCATCCGCCAGAATTTTCAGAAATTTCAGAAAATGGATAATTAAGCATGGGAAACTTAATTTAAAGACTAATCAGTATCAGATCAAAGCTCAATCAGATAATAATGTTGCATGACATACCATAGCATGACATGTAGCCTGAGAGAGGATCAAGAGATCCGAATTCAGTAGTTTTCAGTATTCAGAACCTGATGTACGGGTTACAGTTTTGGGTGAACTCGAGAGGGCATCTGTGGGATTCAGCTTTCTGACACCAGTCAGATTGTCCAGCACTTTCATTCATCTTTTTAGCCAATAGCTAGAATGTTCAACCCACTTGGCTAAGTTATCGAATCCCTGTGTTCATCAGCCTGATCAGCACAGCAGGTACCTTCAAGTACATATAGATTATTCAGATGCATGCATCATCAGACAGTTTCAGTTTCCAATTTAGCATGACATGACATCCACATCATGACATGCATGATTAATGAAAATCAGTAATCAGTAAGCAATCAGTAATCAGTTTCAGCGCCAACAAGCGATTAGATGTATGGAGAGGGCCGAGGCCAAGTTTATGTGCAGTGTTTGTCGCTTGTTTGGGCGAGGGAAGTAAGGAATGCTTACTAGGTGATCTTTATCACTCATCCATTCCTTCTTCTTCCCTTTTCAGGTCAATTTACTGCTGGTGAGGAGCGGATGGATTGAGGCTTGCGAGAGGGGACCCCACACACATTTTCCAACATGTATTTTCTTTTCAGTTTTAGACCTGATGGGTCTTGTATGAAATTGTAAATGGTCTCAGGTGTAAAGAACAATGTAAGAACAGTTGTATATGTATGAAAAAGGCCAGTATGGGCTCATTGTATATTTCAATTTATTTTTCAGCTTCCGCTTGTACACAGATTGTACAGTAGTAGTAGTAGGATTTTATTTTCGTAGGATTCCCGTCGTGGGTACCCAATTTCCAGTTTATTAACTAAAAGATCAGTATATTTCAACAGTAGGGGTACTCGTGGCGGCGGGTCTTACATTTTTAGTATCCGAGCGTTTCTCTGTGCCATTTTTAGTAGATATTTGAGTTGTAAGTGTGTGGTGTCTGTTTTCTCTCATTCGCAGCCGTCGTCCAGACCCTCCTCACAGCACAGTCAGGTATTTATTTTCAGTTTTGATGTGATTTGAGTTTCTAACCCCTTGTCTGCTTGTGATGTTATAGACAGAAAAGAATATACCCCTAGATATATAGATGAAGTCAGTAGTAGCCCCCCTGTCCGTCCTATGAGTGTTAATAATAAGTGGCGATCTCAGAGCTCCTCTCATTTGTCTATGAGACCAGCATAATTAAGAGAAATGATTGGGGATGTAGTTAGAGAGAGTTTACAGCAGGCTGGTGTGGGTAATATTTCAGAATCCGCTAGAGTTACTCCTTCCCAATATGAAGCCTATTAGACTTCAAGAAGAAAACAGTCTCAGCCTCAGTCAGTTAGAGAAAGATATCAGTCTCTAGATAGGTTTATAGAGTATAGTCAGGGTATAAGTACCGAGATAGCTGGTACAAGTTCCTCAGAGAGACTGTATCTGATCTACCATCTGCCAGGGTCTTTCCAACCATCAAAGTTTAATGGGTCCAGGGATCCAGCAGTGACAGAAGAATGGGTAGAGTCAGTGGAGAGTGTAATGGGGCTTTTCACTCTATTAGAGAGAGAGAAGGTTCGATATGCGGTGTTCCTGTTGAGAGGTGACGCCAAAGTTTGGTGGGGTCTAGCCAAGGCCTCCATCAATGAGGAACAGTTGTCGTGGGCAGAGTTTAGGCAGCTGTTCGATGCAGAGTATAGGAGCACAGAGATGCTCTGTGCCAAGGCCTAAGAGTTTATTGAGTTGACTCAGGGTTCCAACTCAGTTAAGGAGTACGCCACTAAGTTTAATGCTTTGGTGAGATTCGTCCCTAGTTTGGCAGGGACAGAGATGGGTCGAGTTCAGAAGTTCATCCATGGTTTGCATCCTGCAATAGCCAAGGATGTTATGACTATAGCATATCCTCCTCAGTGGTTCAGTGATGCTTTGGGGAGAGCGCTCAGATCAGAGGCTGGTTTTCAGAGGATGGGTGCTATGACCTGAAAGGTTGACAGAGAGCAAAAGACAGAGGATAGAGACAAAGGCAAGAGACCTACGTCAGCTGAGAGGTCAGCCAGAGACTTTCAGAGACAGAGATTTACACCCCAGCTGCCACAGTGTCCTAGATATGGTAGACACTATTCAGGGGAGTGTTTGGCTGATCAGATAGTGTGCTACATGTGCCGTCAGCCAGGGCACAAGATGGCAGAATGCCCAACCAGAGGTGGAGTTGGTGTTGGGCCCAACAGAGGAGGTGTCATTCAGTTCAGAGGCAGAGGAGATCTACCCAGAGGCAGAGTTGTTACAGAGTGAGGTGGAACAGACATTCCTCGAGCCGGTGGTGGAGCACTTGGAGGAGGTGCTGGTACTTTAGTTGAGGCGAAGGCAGAGCCAGAGTTTATGTTGTCCGCTAGGAGTAGACAGAGACCGTACCTCATGCAGCGACTGGTCGGGGATTCTATCTTGATACTCCTTTATCTGTTTTTGTTGACCGTGGAGCCACACACAACTTTATAGTTTGGAGTGTAGTGGAGAGATTAGGGGTTGACCCTAGTGTGGCCAGTAGGAGTATCATAGTAGAGATGTTAGATGAGAGTTATGGAGTGAGTTGACAGAGTTCTGAGGTACAGATTGAGAATAGTAAAGAGATTTGAGTCATTCCCAGTATAGTAGATGACAGATAGTAGTACCTATGCTCCAGTGACAGAGGATGACATAATGAGGAATGATTAGAGAGCTTTTAAGATGAAAGCAAAAAAGATTTGCTTGGTGCTTGGAGGATATGGCCACAGCAAAACTGCAACAGTGAAAGAGAAATAGAGTTCAAGGCAAGTGAATCAGAGTGCGCAGCGGAAGCCACAGGAATAAGAAATAAAGCCTTATGGCAAGATCAATAGTGAGAGAGACAAGAGTTTCGAGGGACAATTCCAGAAGAGATTTTGTGACGTAGTCAGAGAGTAGAAGAAGCCACTTGAGAGGTAGAGTCTGAGATCAAGGGGTAGGTTCCCAGAGTTAGTCAGGTAAATTTCGAAGTCGAAATTTTTATAAGGGGAGAGGAATGTAACATCCCAGGTTAGAAAAGCCCTTAGGGGTAGAGTTTAGGGGTTAGAAATGAGATTCAAGGATAGATTCGGAGTCTAGAAGAGTTCAAGGGTGAGTTAGTAAGTTTTTCAGAGCTGAGAGGCATTCGTATGATTCCTTTAGAGAGGTTTCAATCATGCGAAGCGCGAGAAATGAATTATATTCATTTTCCCTGGTGCACTCCCATATACCTTTCCCTGCACGCCCGTGCACCTTTCCCTGCACGCCCGTACAGGTGGGTAGAAAAGAAGAGAGACGGGAGATTTATTAGATTTCTCACCCAGCAGTTTCCTATTTTCAGCTTAAGTTTTCTTTCCATTTCAGCAGCTCCCAGCCCTAGCGTAGATTTCCAGCTTCCAGCGACTCCCAATCCAGTTAGAGAAACCAGAGATTAGCTTGAGAGAAAGTCTTCTAATAGCCATGGCGAGAGGTAAGTGTTTCTTACTCTCTCTTTACGTTCCCAGCTTGTTTGACGATGTTGGAAACGTGTGTTTTTGTTTTCAGTATGTTGTGTGATGTTGGTATGCTCATATGTTGATGAGATGATGAATATATATTGATTTCCATCCGAATGCATGCTTGCTTTGCTTGTGTGTGTGTTAGTGAGAGAAACGAGATATTTCCATGGTGGAACCAGTAGTAGTTGATGAATGATGAAATTGAAGTGCTTTGCATGCTTATTGAAGTGCTATGGATGCATGTTAGAAGTTAATTTGAGTTTGGTTGAGGAATGTATATGTTTGGATGAGTTTCTTGCATCCTCCAGGTAGGTGCTCGTGTTGCAAAACCAGACACACGCCCGTGTGCTCGCAGACACACGCCTGTGTGCCTTGGTTTCTGCAAGGGCAAGCCCGTGTGCCCTGGTTTCTACAAGGGCACGCCCAAGTGTCCTGAGGGACACCACCGTGTGCCTGGTTTTCAGTAGAAATGGCCAGTTTTTCCTGAGTAGAGCACAACCAGCTGCACGGTTGGAGCACGGTCTCGTGTGCCTGGGCACACGCCCGTGTGCCCTTGCCATGCACGGCCGTATGTATCTCCTACACGCCTGTGTGTTTGGCCCACATGCCCGTGCATCCGCCAGAATTTCCAAAAATTTCAGAAAATGGATAATTAAGCATGGGAAACTTAATTTAAAGGCTAATCAGTATCAGATCAAAGCTCAATCAGATAATAATGTTGCATGAGCATACCATAGCATGACATGTAGCCTAAAGGAGGATCAAGGGATCCGAATTCAGTAATTTTCAGTATTCAGAACCCAAGGTACGGGTTACAGTTTTGGGTGAACTCGATGGGGCATCTGTATGATTCAACTTTTTGACACCAGTCAGATTGTCCAGCACTTTCATTCAGCTTTCTAGCCAATAACTAGAATGTTTAGCCCACTTGGCCAGGATGCCGAATCTCTGTGTTCATCAGCCTGATCAGTATAGCAGGTACCTTCGGGTACATATAGATTATTCAGATGCATACATCATCAGACAGTTTCAGTTTCAGTTTCCAGTTCAGCATGACATGACATGCACATCATGACATGCATGATTAATGAAAATCAGTAATCAGTAAGCAATCAGTAATCAGTTTCAGCGCCAGCAAGCGATTAGATGTATGGATAGGGCCGAGGCCAAGTTTGTGTGCAGTGTTTGTTGCTTGTTTGGGCGAGGGAAGTAAGGAATGCTTACTAGGTGATCTTTATCACTCATCCCTTCCTTCTTCTTCCCTTTTCAGGTCAGTTTGCTACTGGTGAGGAGCGGGTGGATTGAGGCTTGCGAGAGGGGACCCCACACACATTTTCCAGCATGTATTTTCTTTTCAATTTTGGACCTAATGGGTCTTGTATGAAATTGTAAATGTTCTCAGGTGTAAAGAACAATGTAAGAACAGTTGTATATGTATGAAAAAGGCTAGTATGGGCTCATTGTATATTTCAGTTTATTTTTCAGCTTCCGTTTGTACACAGATTGTACAGTAGTAGCAGTAGGATTTTATTTTTGTAGGATTCCCGTCCCGGGTACCCAATTTCCAGTTTATTAACTAAAAGATCAGTATCTTTTAACAGCAGGGGTACTCATGGCGACGGGTCTTACAGTGGGTACCTGTAAAGAGCCTGAAAGAGGGACATTTTCAGGGATGTATGAATAAAAGTATTGTATCACCATTCAACAAGATACAACCACTTAGCCCACTGTCATGGTTGTCCATGACACATACAATGTAAATACACTTTAACACACCTATTGACATGCTTTGTTTGGCTATCTGATTGAGGGTAGTAGATAGTGGATATGTTAAGCTTAATACCCATAACATTGAAAATGGACTATCGAAATTGGCTAGTAAAGATTTTGTCTCTATTAGAAGTAATGGAGTCTAGTAAGCCATGAAGTTTTAAAACTCCATTCACAAAAACTTCAACTATAGTGGTAGCCCAAAAGGGATGTGAGAACGGAAACAAGTGGCCATATTTGGTCAAACGATCAACCACAACTAGGATTGTATCAAATTCTTGAGACTTCGACAAGTTGGTGATAAAATCCATTATTACAGATTGCCATGAATGATTCGAAATAGGCAGAGGTTGTAATGAACATAGATATACCATGGACTTAGACTTACATCGCTAACATGTGTCACAAGTTAAAACCCATCGCATCATAATATATTGGAGACCAGGCAGAAAAAATATTGTTTTAATCTCTAAATAGTGCTCTGAATTTCAAAGGGTCCCTAATTGGAGACTCATGACACATTTCTAATAGTTTCTCTTGGAGGCCCTGTTTACTAACAACATAAATTTTATCTTTGAGATATAATATACCTAATTTGAGAGAGTAAGGTAACATTGAGGTTAGATCAATGGTAAGGGTAGGAATAAGCTTAATAACTAGTTCGTCCAGTTCATAGAAAGCTAAGGTAACATTTGATAGTTAGTTTTTATGATAAATCAACATTGTTCCAAGTAATATTGCCATTTTGAAACTGCTATCACAATCACAAATAGTTCTTTATCATAAGCCAACAACTACTGATTTTGAGAACTCAAACAATTAGAAAGGAAGGTAATGGGTCTGTTACGTTACATCAAAACCACACTATACCTTTCAGACTAGCATCACATTTAAGGACAAACTCAGTATTGAAATATGGTAGGACTAACACTGGAGCAGAAGTTAAAGCTTGTTTAAGTTGAATAAAGGATCACTTAGCTATAGAATTCCTCCCTCAATTCCCTTTTTTAATAAATCTATTAATAGTATACTAGTGGCTCCGTAATTTTGAGTAAATCGATGATAGTAATTAGTCAAACCTATAAACCTCCTTAGCTCTTTCAAGGTTTTTGGCTATGGCCATGAACATATCGTTTCTACTTTAATTGATATAGTAGCTACCACATTACCTGAAACTAGATGGTCTAAGTAAGCAATCTCTAACTTCCCAAAGTCATGTTTAGAGGGTTTTACAAATAGTTGTTACTATTGTAAAATTTCTAACACTTGCTGAAGATACTTTAGATGAAAGAAATAATCATGGTTGTAGATGAGTATTTTGTTGAAGAACACCAAAACGAATTGACAAAAAGCAATTTGAAGATATTATTCATGAGATTCTAGAATGTTGTTAGGGTGTTTATCAATCCAAATATCATTACCATAAATTCAAAATGCTTTACATGAGTTCTAAAAGTTGTTTTAGCTATATCTGGTGGATCGACCCTTATTTGGTGGTATCCCAAACAGAGATCTAGTTTAGAGAACACTTTAGCCTCGTATAACCATCTAAAAGGTTTCAATCATGGGAATTAGGTATTTGCTTTTAATGGTATGATAGTTAAGCTATCTGTAATCCATATAAAACCATCAGCTTTTGTCTTTCTTCTTAATCAAAAGTATAGGGCAGGCAAATAGACTTCTACTAGGTTGGATAATCCTAGATATAAGCATCTCTTGAGTAAGCCTTTCAATTTCACTCATTTGAAAGTGTGAATACCTATAAGGCCAAATATTAATTAGATCATCCCCAGGATACAAGAGAGTTTGGTGGTTGTGCTGCCTGACAGGAGGTAACCTAGTTGACTCCGTAAACATTACTTGAAATTCTTATAATAATTATTTTAATTGTTGGGCAAACTTTTCTGAAAGAGGATAAGACTACCCAATCACGAATTTTGTCATTGACATGGAAAATAACTACATTGCCATCCGATTCCAATTACTTCGTACCAACTTATATAATCATTTTCCACTTAAAACTTTCAGCCTTGCCTCCTCATTCATTTCTTTTAAGTTAATCAACTTCCCTTCTCTTTTTACCACCAATTTATTAGCTTCAAAATCAAATGTGATGAGGGTATAAGATTTCATCCTATCAACTCCCAAAATCATGTCATAATCATCTAGCTCTAAAACTCATACATCAAATTCAAATCTATTTCCTTGCATTAACCAAACACAACCCCTACCTTTTGCTTTCACAGTTAATCTTTGACCATTAGCTACTACAACAAACTTAAGATTTACTTATGATAACTCTAATTTCATCTCCATAGTTGTATGACTATCTATGAAACTATAAGTACTATCATTATCTATTAGATAAGAATAGGTTTCTCTTTCATTTGTCCCCTCAACTTAATAGTGTTATCGCTCATTCCACCACTTAGAGGATGCATAAAAACCTCTATTTGAATACGTATGTCCCCTTCTTCTTCTTCTTCCAGTTCTATCTTATTCACCATTACAATTGACTCCTTATTGTAAGTCCCTGAGTCATTCCCTTCTTCTTGTAGAACTAATAGGCTTTTATTCTGACATTGATGGCATGGAAAAAATCATCTCTGTAGTGATAACATTCTTGTTTTGGTGGTTGCTTGGT
Organism: Anacardium occidentale; assembly: GCA_026122585.1. NCBI lineage: Eukaryota > Viridiplantae > Streptophyta > Magnoliopsida > Sapindales > Anacardiaceae > Anacardium > Anacardium occidentale. The sequence continues at coordinate 143,594 of JAJEJH010000327.1, read as the reverse complement.
AGGGTGTTGGTTAAGGTTCTTGGTGGTTCTTGTGAATTAGGGTGATGGGTGTTGAGTTTGGTTTAATTGAAATTTAGGTGCATTTTTGTTGATGTTGGACAAGTTATAGGTTAAGGTATTTAGGCTAGGATTGTAAGACTCACTACCGTGTATGCTGCTGCTACTGATTTATTTATATAATAATAATAATATGTTGAAAACATGACATACACAACAGGGATCCTACAAAAAAACTGCTGCTAATATTTAAAACATGCACATGCGAAAGCTGAAAAACTATTATCACACAATGGTGGGCTAAAAAGAAACTTTTATATACGTAAGTAAGCATTGTATATACATTGTATCAAAATACATGTATTTATATAATAAAATAATCCCACCAGGCCATTATCACAACTAGAGCCTCTTCTTTTTAGCCTTGGTCCACCTGTACCTCACTAGCATCACAAATACCTATAAGAATGGGAGAAATGAAAAGAGTGAGTGATAAAATCACCCAGTAAGCATTTCCTACCTCTCCCAGCCCAAACACGCAACAAGACAATGCGCATACCTAGCTTTGGCCTAAATACCCACACATTTCGCTTGCTCATTAATCTGAATGTCGCTTATTCTTTTCTCTTGATTGCATTAATGACTAATGCTATGAGATGGGTGTCATGCCATGTTAAGTACATCATGTAGAGAATATGCTTGCATCTGAATCTCTATGTATCTGAAGATACCTATTATGTTGATCAGACTGATAAACACAGGGATTCGACATCTTGACCATGTAGGCTAAAATAGTCTAACGAAATACTAGAAAACTGAAACATATATACATACCATGTCCTTAGAATAGTAAACTGAAACTGAAATGATCTGACCACAGTCAGAAGGCTGAAGTCTCACAGATGCCCCCTCGAGTTCACCCAAAACAACTGACCTGGATTTCAGGTTCTATATGCTGAATAACTAATACATTTAGATATCTTAATCCCTTTTTGTGCTAATGTCTTGGCATATCATGCTATAAGATGCTTATGATACCTTATTTTATTTTATTATAAGGTCAAATATCCATTTGAAAGGTTTCCTATGCTTTATGCTTCATTTCCCATTCATTTTCAAAAATTCTGTTAATGCACGGACGTGTAGGATTAGACGCACAGACGTGCATTTTGTGTGTGGGACCCTGTATTGATCGTGTAGCTAGGCCGTGCTAGGTTTTAGAATTTTGACGTATTTTCTCATATATGGCTTACACACGGTCGTGTGTCTCAGGCACACGATTGTGACCCTTTCTAAATTCAGTCGTGCATAAAACGTGCACAGGGCGTGACCCCACAAGTGTAAGGGTACACGGGCGTATGTCCTGCTCTACTTCCGTAAAATTTGCCTGAAACTTACAGAATCTCATCCAAGGCTACACATATCTACAATTAAACCATTTCAAACACTTTTAATACTTCAAATACCACATCAACATGCTTTAATTTCATCCATAACATATCACATCATAATCCACCATCAAAACAACCATTCACACATATATTCATACACATACATACATAAGCATGTTCTTGGGTGGAAATCATCATCACAAGCCTTTTCTTTTCATTGTAACAACACATAATCAAGTCACATAAATCACAAGCATGCTGGGAACACAAACACATAACATTCAACATCACATATGTGTTGGGAAACTTTAGGAAGAGGTAAAGAAACACTTACGTCTAGCCATGGATGCTCTACTTCTTTTCTTATCTAATTCTTTTCCTTTCTTACTGGATTGGGAGCTACTAGTCAACTCTAGGGTTGGGATTTTTTGAAAACAAAAGGAAACTTTAGCTGAAAATGGATAAGGATAGGCGAGAAAAGCCTTAAACTCATCATCTCTCTCTTCCTACAAGCATGCATGGTAGTGCATCAAATGATGCACGGTCATGCATAAGGGAAAATGAAGAATCTTCATTTCCCGCGTTTTGCATGAAAGAAACCTCCCTAGAAGAATCATGCGTAAGCCACACTAGCTTTGGAAACTTACTATCTCACCCTTAAACTCTTCTAACTCCTAATCTATTGCTAAATATTGCATCTAACCCCAAATTCTAGCCTAAAAGGCATTTCTAATCTTGGCATGCTATATTCCTCCCTCCTTATAAAAATTTCGTCATCAGAATTACCTGAATAGATTCCTGATCTCAGCCTCTACCTCTCAAGTGGCTTATTCCACTCATTGGCTTCTTCACAGCACCTTTATCAATGGAATCTCTTTGCTTTTGAGGACCTTGACCTTGAAATCAAGAATCTGCACATGCCTTTCTTGATAGCTTAGGTCATCTACAAGCTCTGTATTAGTAAACTGAAGCATATATGACTGATCCCCAATATATTTTCTCAACTGAGAAACATGAAAGATGTTGTGAATTCTATCCATGCTGGCTGGCAATGCAAGTCTGTAGGTAACTTTCCCCACTCTCTCCAGTATTTCATAGGGGCCAATAAATCTTGGGGCTAACTTTCCTTTTTTGTCAAATCGGAGAACTTGCTTGTAAAGAGCAACTCTCAGGAAAACTCTGTCACCTACTTGAAATTCAATCTCCTTACGCCTCAAATCAACATAACTCTTCTGTCGATCTTGGGTCTATTTCATTCTCTGTCTGATGATCTTAATCACTTAATCATCTTCTAAGTAGTCTCTGGACCCACTACGGTCTCCAAAGAATCCTTCTTTCAAATCTCATCCAATGAAGTGGAGATCTATACTTTTGACCATACAAAGCCTTAAATGGAGTCATCTGAATGATTGTTTGATAACTGTTATTATAGGTAAACTCAATTATAGAAAGCAACTCTGTCCAACTGGTCTAAAAGTCCATACAATAGGCTCTTAACATATCTTCCAGAATCTGGTTCACCCTCTCAGTCTGACCATCAGTCTGAGAATGATATGTTAAACTAAACTACAATCGAGTTTCCAATGATCTCTACAAACCTCTCTAGAAAGCAGACAAGAATCTAGAGTCTTTGTCTGATACAATAGTCCTGGGAACCTCGTGAAGTCTGACAACTTCTCTGATATATAACTGCCCCAATTGATCTGTAGTCATGCCTTGTCAAATAGGTAGGAAATGAACTGACTTGCTAAGTCTGTCTATGATCACCTGTATACCATCAAATCCTTTCTGAACTCGAGAAGATAAAAAATGAAGTCTACGAAAATATCTTCCGATTTCCACTCAAGGATACTCAAAGGATGAAGTAGCCCTGAGGGTCTCTAGTGTTCTGTCTTAACCTGCTAACATACCAAACATTTAGAGACGAAGTCTGCTATGTCCTTCTTCATTCCTAACCACTAGAAACCTTTATTAAGATATTGATATATTTTGGTATTGCCTGGGTGTGTTGAATACACCGTGCTGTGAGCCTTTGATAAAATCTTCTATCTCAGCTCTGAACTCTAGGACATACAGACTTTATCTCTAAACTTCAATATCCTGTCTCTGACTTCAAAATCTGGTACTACTTTCTTTGAAATCTTTTGAAACATACTCTGAGTTCAATCATCTGACATTTGACTGGCTCTAATCTCATCAAACAGAGAGGACACAATCTGTAGTCTAGAGAAGCCTGTAGTCACAATCTCAATCTCCTCGCTGACAAGGGCACATAGGCGTGACCCTGCAAGTGCAAAGGCACACGGGCGTGCGTCTACAGGCGCACGGGGGTGCATCTTGCTTTGCTTCAGCAAAACTTGCTTGAAACTTGCAGAATCCTGTCCAAGGCTACACATATCTATAATTAAACCATTTCAAACACTTCTAATACTTCAAATACCACATCAACATGCTTCAATTTCATCCATAACATACCACATCATAATCCACCATCAAAATAACTATTCACACACATATTCATGCACATACATACACAAGCATATTCTTGGGTGGAAGTCATCATCAAAAGCCTTTTCTTTTCATCATAACAATACATAATCAAGTCACATAAATCACAAACATGCTAGGAACACAAACACACAACATTCAACATCCAATACATGTTGGGAAACTCTAGGAAGAGGCAAGGAAACACTTACGTCTAGCCATGGATGCTCTACTTCTCTTTCTATCTAATTTCTTTCCTCTCTTGCTAGATTAGGAGCTGTTGGCTGTTGTAAATCAACTCTAGGGTTGAGATTCTCTAAAAACAAAAGGAAACCTTGGTTGAAAATGGATAAGGACAGGTGAAAAAAGCCTTAAACTCATCATTTCTCTCTTCCTACAAGCATGCACGGGAGTGCATCAAATGATGCACAGTCGTGCACAAGGGAAAATGAAGAATCTTTATTTTCTGCACTTCGCATGAAAGAAACCTCCTAAGGAGAATCATGCGCAAGCTACACTAGCTCTGGAAACTTACTATCTCACCCCTAAACTATTATATCTTTCCAACAGATGAACTTTTAATTCCAAAATGAAACAGGGTATAAAAGATCAAGGACAAGCAAAATGCAATAAATTGTTATGTTTTCTTCTAAAAAACCTAAACTCGTCTTAACACACGAAATGGGCATATTTTAATGCAGTATTGCTTGGTATCTCGTGTATAATGTTATGATCTGGTTCTTGTCCAATGTTCACGGTAGCTGAAGCTAATAGAATGTACCATGTGCATAAGCAACCTAAATAATTTAATTGGACAAATTGCTTTTACCCCGATTTTGATTGTTTTGTGACAGGAAATAGATGTCGAGAAACTGCAGCAGAGGGACTACTTGAATAGCAAGGTGGGCATAAATCCTTGTATATTATCTTCTTAGCTAATTTTGCTTGCTACTTAGTACATGGTTATACTGTAGTTTCTGAAATCTATGTTCATCATATTCATTTATTTAGAAAATCCAGCAGTATAACTATAACATTTGCAGGATGCAAGTCTCTTGCGTTTTCTAGTTGATATGTGGGGCGCAAATGTTGATGATCGTCAGGTAAATATCTGTAATTGCCCAAATTCAGTGCTTCTAAAAGTGGCATCACTAGCCTCAGTATTCAGTCAATTGGACACACCATAAGTTCTTGTTCATCACAATTCTGGTTCTTAGGGCAGTGTCTACAAATTTTGGCTTCTAATTTCATAGCCATCAAATCTATAGCATTACACTTGTGCATGTGACAGTGCCAATCCTTTTTTCTATATATGCAGAATGATCGCATGTCAAACTTGTGCAAACCTTTGGTTCTTATTCATTGTACATTTTATTTCATTTTTTAACAGCTAAGGGATGATCTGATAACAATGCTTATAGCTGGCACTTGGGCTGTTTTCCTTCTAGCTCAAGTATGATACTTTATTCTAACACCTTAATACAATTCTTTATCTGGAATAAACTGTTAATGTTTGTCCTCTTTATGAATCTTTTTTCCAGAAGATTTATATCTTATGGGTTGAGTGAGCATATTGATACCCAAATGAATAAGTAAATAAAGATTTTGTAACCATGCTAATGCATGTTAATTTTTCTGTACTGCAGTATCCCTCCAAAATTAGGAAAGTTCAAGCTGAGATTGATTCGGTGCTGGGACAAGAGAAACCAACTTTTGAGTCGCTTAAAAACCTGCAGTAGGTCGCCAGGTCATTTACTCCTATTACTTTAATGATGCTAGCCATGTCGTAAATTCTTCTGTGTATTCTAGGGTAACTTGTCCTGACCCTTTTTTGGCTAGATGAACTAGGCAATGCAAAAGTCCAATTTTCCAGTTTTACTTGGCTATAGTAGCTCAAAATAAACTGATACATTGATATGTTCCATGTTTTTAGGTACATAAGACTTATTGTTACAGAGTCACCATGGTTGTATCCTCAGCCTCCATTACTTATTAGTTTTGCCCTCAAACCAGATGTATTACCAGGTGAATTTACTTCCAACTCTTGCATGATTCTTATTTGAATTCCTAAATATTAATTTGCTTTTTCTGGTTTCTTTCATTTCTTTTCCATTTAAAAAGGTTGTGAACTTGATTTTTGGTTGTTTAAGGCAGCGTCAAACCACATATTCAATGGTCATAGCATACTATATTTTTTTAAGAACCTTCACTTTTAGTTTATGTCAATTCATGTTTTATGGTTAACATTTTCTAATTCCAACAAGTTTTACTCATCATTTTAGTTTTATTAGTGACTGTTGTACAAGCACTTTTAAGAGTTCAAATTCCTCACTCATATAGGATTGCCACAGGCCAGTATCAAAACTCGTAAAGAATTACAACAATAGTATGCAGTTATGAGAAAATAAATAGCACGCTAAAGAAACAAAAACGATGAAGTCTTTAAAAAAACATTGGCGGGTAGAACATCATGTCATCTATGCAATCAATCTAGCAAAATAACATTATATGTGTATTTATTTTCTCTTTTATCGAACTAATCGGGATTAGTTTTAAAATGAATGCACACATGACACAATATTATTGGAAAGGAAAAATCTTAGGTACGATGGACATAAGACATCGTCTCTATGTTTAAACAATAAAATCACAACATACATGCATCTATGCTCTGCGTGCTTTTTCATCCAACCAACCATATTATTGTTGGTTGTTTTTAAAATAAAAATATAAGTGCCATAATTTTACTGGATAGGCAAACGGATGATGTGGTGTGTTCGTTCTACTTACGAATCTCTACAATCTCAAGTGGTGCTCCTTTCTTTTGTCATATAAATGAGAAAATCTTCGTTAGGACAGATGTATAGTGTTATTTTTGTACTATCTTTCCAATAAGATCCCACAGAATAATTATATATTTGGAACTTATCAGTTCAAGTGAAGCAAATAGAGATTGAATGCAGGTAGAGTAGGATTTTGTTAGATAGATAAATAGATCACGTGTCACACCCATCTTACCCAAGATTTTTCCTACGCATCATATTGGTTGATCATGTGCTTGATATTGTTTTGTTTGTTAAGCCACAGACTTGATTATGCAGGAGGATACAAGGGTGACAAAGATGGTTACCCAGTTCCTACAGGGACTGATGTCTTCGTTTCTGTAAGTAGAAGCAGTTACATTTGCAAGATTTGTTGTTTATCCAATGACGTTTGCTATGCATATGAGTAATTTGTGTAATCTCGAAATGTTGCAAGAAGTAATTCCTGAACTTGGATTTTAGCTCAGTTTGTCATCAACTTTTACTGTGAAGCTCTTTTCTCTGGTTTCTCATCGATAGAATTTAACAGATAGCTTTAGTTATGACACATACCTTCAGGTGTATTATCTCCACAGATTGCCTTGCTAATGGGATTGACCCCATGATTTTGAACCAGGCAGGTTTTTAGAGTGAAGAAAGAGTGTAGATGTTGATGGATGGAATGGTTTCAATCCATCTCGAAGCCCCAGAGCATTGTACCCAAACAAGATTATTCCCTAGTTTCTCTACGTTTGAAGGCTAATATCTTGGATTCAGCATTCTCAGATCAAGTTTCTTTTTATAGTTGCAATTACCAGGTTGTATCAGATATTGCTTTCTTAGGCTTTGGTGTTGGACCAAGCAAAAGCGTTGGAGACCAATTTGATGTAATGGAATCAACAGTTGCTTTGATCATGTTGTTACAGAAGTTAGATGTTGAGCTGAAAGGACCTCCAGAGTCTATGGAGCTGGTTACTGGTGAAACAATCCATACGAAGAATGGTTATGTGGAGCAAATCGACCAAGAGATCTAACGTCCATTGAATTATACTTATGATTGTGCTCCATCCTAAATAAAAAATATTGTAATTGTTTGCAATATCAAAATTTCTCACTTTCATTCCAAAAAGACCTGATTATCATACGTTGTTCCCAAGTTGTTGATAATTCAAGACTTCGATGATCTTGCACTAGAACTTTTGCAGCAAACGATTTTCTACATCTGCAACTTTTGAGAGATGAAACTTTGATCTGCAGAATTAGTTGACAAATTTTCTTGTCTAGGGATGCTGGCTGTTTCGACTACCGAGAGAGGTGCTTCTCTTGCAAATGCTTTGATGCAATTCCCTGAAACTGGGTGGAGTCTGGGGAACTTTCCTGTATTAAGAGAAAGAACCCCATTAGAAAAAAAAAAATCAAAGAGAATATTTCCAGATTTAAATGAACTACTGATTCATATGAAAACAAACCATATCTTGCAAACTATCCTGAATGTGAAAACAGCCATGAATTGTAGATGTTCTGAACCCAAGCTGTCCCTGCAACTATAAAAATCTCAATATGTGATAAAGTTATAAAACCAAGTTAGTTCATGAAAAAACAATAAATGTTCAATCTATTACCAGTCCCTGTAAGCTCTGTTGAGTCCCAAAGTGACTAAGACGCGCTGGAATGGAGTGTAATTGTCCCTGAATAGTAGCAAAACGAAATTGTCAGAATTTGATGAATTATAATGCTGGCATTTATTATGTGATACATCAAGGACATAATAAGAGTAACCACCATACCAGCCCCTGTATGCCCTGTTGATTGCCAAAATAACCCTCCTGGATTGGAGAAATTGAGTTCAATTGCCCCTACAGTAAGTGTAATATGAGGCTTCATCATGATGCACAAGGTACAAAACTATATTCTTGACTTAAATATCAGAGAATCCATACCACGCCTTCTATACTTTGTTGGGAATCATAATAACCATCAAGAGTTGGTGCTCTTGAGGCTGCTTCCTACAAGAAGCCAAAATGAAGAACACTAAAATTAAAATCACACAGCAATCAAGTACATGGAAATGAATTTGTTCTTACAATAAATTGAGGTCATACCATCTCTCGCATGTCCTGTTGAGGAACATAACAATTATTAACAGTATGCATTCTTGAATTCATCAGTTCCTACATACAGCAAATCCTAGAGTTTTATAGTTATATGGCATCTGATGGCCTATTAATGCTTGCAAACTACATAACACAAGACTTCTATAATAAATATTAATGACAAACCATCTGCGGGCAGCTGTCTTGCAATCCGATAACTGTTCTCCCTGGCTCTGGACATATCTAAAATATATAAATGACACCTAGCTCAAAGCCAATTACAGAAGACAGCAAATTATATTAATAAAGCATCAACACTAAAGTCTTGACTGACCTTTCTTTTCTTGTATGTTTTCTTTTTCTTGGTTGACTTGGCCACATTGTTGCCTCGACTCTGTTCTTCAATGTCAAGAAAACCTTGACCAGACAATACGTTTGCCTCCAAAATACCCTTGACAGAATTGTTCACACCCACACAATGTTTCAAGGCTTCTTCTAGTGCTTGAAATGCAATATCATATGCTACTTGAGATAAAGAACCTTCTTCACCCAATTTGATAGCTCGTTTACAAATATCATTAAAACGCTGCACCCGGTAATGGAATCTGCCCGATATTTCACTAATGGTCTGACTCATCTTTGCATCTCTTGTCCACCGCTTTAGTATATAATGGGATGGGATTTCAGAAAAACCAGACATTTGGAAAACAAGAATTGCGTGTTTGCAAAGAAAGCCTCTATATTCAAAGGAATGACAGAGACAACGTATACCCAACTCTGATTCGTTCCAAGCTACATAGAAATTCCGTCGTTCTTCAAAATCATCAACGCGAAAGACTACAGTTGTCCCATCTTCTCTTTCTTTTTGCAGACGACAAGAAACTGCTCCTAAAACTTCAACCTGAAATTTCTTGAATATTGCATCTGTATAAATCGTTGACATTTGTTTCTCGAAAGATGAGAGTGATCTTAATCCAGGTTGTTTATTTTGAGCTTCATGTTCAGCTTCAGCTTCTATTTCATATCTATCTTGCAAAAATATTTTATACTGCTCAATGAACTCTTTGAATGTAGCTTCCTTGTTCATGTACTTGTCAAAAAAAGCATTGATACTTCCAGATCGCTCAGCCGTAGACATTCCAGCAAAAAATGCATTCTGCATATAAGTTGGGGCCCACTTTACACGATCTTCATACAATGAGTGGACCCATTCATTTTCCCTGAGTTCAAATTTATCAACCATCTTCAACCATCTCTTTTCAAACTGTTCATCCGTCCAAGATTGATAAATGCATTTATTAAATTTCACCATAAAATTTTCATATTGATTTATAAAACAACCCAAATTTGAAGGAATCTTACTTAATACATGCCATAAGCAAAAACAGTGTCGAGTGTTTGGAAAAACGTCAGCAACAGCTTCATTCAAGCATTTATCTTGATCAGTGATAATCACTTTAGGAGCCTGGCCACCCACTGCTTTAAGCCATGTCTGCATTAACCAAACCAAAGACAAAGTAGTTTCATCCCCGATTAATGCACATCCCAGTAAGATGAACTGGAAGTGGTGATTTACTCCAATAATAGGAACATATGGAATTTTATAGTTGTTTCTGATATAAAAAGTATCCAAGAAGATTACATCGCTGAAATAGTGGTAATCATGCCTACCTTTTGCATCAACCCAGAAAATACTTCTCAAACGTTTTTCTTGATCCAAATCTATTGCATAATAAAAGTTAGGACTATCATCCTGCATACACATAAAATGCTCAAGCAACACTTGCATATCTCTTTCATCAAGAGCCAACTGCAAACCTTTCTTTTGACAAGCAACTACACCTGATTGCTTGTTCCGCCCTCTGATAGCATGATAAAAATCAGCTGGACAAATCTCATGATTATGCTCTTTAACAAAACTATATATAACCCATTTTTCATCCTGTCTCCTCTTCATATGTAAGCCTGCATTGCAACCTGTCTTCGGACAAGATCTTGGGTTGACAGAGGTACTAGACTCTCGCTTGCTTCCAAATCTAGAACATGCAATTTTCACATCAATAAACTTCCCAGACCTTTTTGAACGTCGGCTTGCTTTTATTGTGATGCCAAATCCCACAGACCGAGCATATTCTCTGTAGAAAGAATAAGCTGCCTCTTTTGTTTCAAATTCCAAACCATTCTGGGGCTCACCAATTAACTCCTTGTGAGGAGCATTGGCTTCCACCACATTCACATCCACCTGAACCCCACCACCAGTAACACCTTCACTTGTACTTGGCACGCAGCCTTCCTCAACAGGTTCACTAGTCCTAGGAGAATTCATATCTCCATCTAACACATATATCCTATCCATTCCATCCATAAAATCCTCATTTCTACTGGAACCATTCTCTATCTTCTGCTCATGTGAAGGAAGTTCAAGATCTATCTCCATGATAAAGAACACATTTATCCCATCGCTTTACCAGAACCACCTGAATTTTTTCTTCTTTTTATAAAAGAAAAAAAGGATTGAAATTAGCCATGTTCAATATCACTCATCAGCAAAAATATTTAATCCATATATCATCTATTATCAAATTTTGTTATCACTCATACCATGACTATCATTGTTCTAAATGAAATTAACAAGAGGATGTACTCTGAGACTAGTTCTTCGACTAAAAATCTCTTCCAAAAATAAATGGGTTGCTCTTAAAATCATCATAAATTTAGACATATACTAATGTGCAGGAAAATGAGCTATGCCAGTCTAAAAGGAACAAAATGGAGTTAGGGTTTGGACTCGACAGAATCAGTTTAAGACTTACTGTGCTGAGGAAGTGACTTAAATTGAAAAAATATAGAGCCATTACCAAGGAAAGAAAGCCAGTCCTCTTCGTCTTCTTCCTCCCGTAATTGAATGATGTTGTCAAACAATAAAAGGTTTACATAGACCTAGGTTTTACGTGATTATATAATTTTAATTGTGACTTTAAAAATAATAATAAAATTTAATTAATTTTATTTTTAAAAAATAAATATAATATAATACTAGAAGAGACAATTAGTTAAAAAAGTATTTAATCATATAAAACACAAATAATAGAAAATAATTAATTACAAATTTGATAATAAGAGGAAAAATTAATTAAAATAACTTAATTTTATTAGATCAAAATGGTGTTAGCTAACACTCAATGTATTACATGGAGACAGGCAGGAAAATGTGTTTTACTAACATTATGACTCAGTTCCAAATGCCTATTACTCCTACCGTAAGAATCCAACTCTAAAATCTTCGATTTTTTGTCAATCACTTAGTCAAATTCATATCCATAAAAAGTTACAAGGTTAATATTAATTAATTCATTCGATTTTTAATGTTTATTGTGATTATTTTTATTTCTATTAAAAAAATATATTTCTTTTTTATATTCAATGTGCATGTTTTTGAGTTTGAAATTAGTTTTTATTAAACACAAAATACTATTCGTTTGACTGAAGTATGATTTGTGTATAAATACAGTTTATTTTGTCGACAAATGGTAGATTTTTCAATAGTAAAAAGTTTTGAACTTAGAGTTAAATTTTTTTAATTTTGATTAGTATATTGAAGGTTTTTAAGTTTAAATTAGTAGTTATATAATGAAATTTTGTTTTTAGTTAATTTATTGATTGATTTGTTGAGTGAAATGATGAATTTAGTAGAAAAGAAGACAATTTTTCCATTATTAGGCATGAAAAACCAAATAGATGCATTCATATAAATTTACTATTCATAAAACACAATCACTATTTATGAAAAAAAATGGCAGCTAATCGATAGGAAGGGTGCCTATCAAGTGGTGTTACATATAGTTTTAAAACTTTAATCACAATCTCCTTGCAACTATACTAGTTCATGTTGAATATAGTGTGGTCAAGTTTAGATATTGAGCCTATAATGGCTCAATTTCATAAAATTGGTACTTAATGTTTTAAAAAAAAGGGTACTTTGAGTGTTTTTATGTTTTTAAATTGATATTATGGGTAAAATGGTCTTTAAGGCTTTATTTTGGGCCATACAAATGTCAACTTGGGAGCTTATCACATGTACAAAATGGAAGGAGCAAGAATTTTTAAATTCTCATCATACACAGCTGTGCACCTTGGAGAGCATGACCACGTATGTTGTGTTTTGGCATGACTTATGTAACACAGCTCACTTTCATTTCAAATAAGAAGTTTCAAAAGCTTGAGTGTGATTCTTTCTAGAAAGGGAACAACAAAAAGTGGAAGGAGAGCTTTTCCATTGTGATTCATTGTTGATGACTAGAGCTTGAGCTAGAGAGACAAAGAGAGTGAATTTATAAGCTATAGCAAGTAAGTATTCTCTTAAGCTTTCATGTTTAATCTCTAAGCATGATTGGTATTAATCTATGAATATGAGCGTGATTTGATGATAATTAAGCTTGATTGATGATGAATAACATGAAAAAGAAATGAATCAAGATTAATCAAACATCTAAGAAGTTAGATATAGGTTTTCTTTTTGAAAAAAAAAAAAAAAGCATGAAATGTATTTACATTTTAATTGATGAATTATGATACTAGAAGTTGTAACCTAAGGTATGTATTCTTTTTGTTCTAAGTAATTTCATTGATTATTGATGAATTGAAAACAAATTCGTGTTTGATTCATATGAATGATAAGATCACAAGCATGTTTAGAGTTAATGATGAAGTGATAATGATGATTAATGTTGATAATGAATGTTTAAGCATGATTTGGTGTTTTTTGATATGGTAATGGATGTATAAATAATGCTTGAAGCTATTATATGTCGTTTAAGATGTTTTGGTGGTGATCGGCGACTATTTGGCTGAGATCTATTAAAGTAGAGTATGATGCACGACCATACACTCATATGTACAACGTTGTGATCATGTATGTTTTGCGTGCACGGTCATGTAAAGTATTGAAGGTGTTGCTAAGGTGACTTAATGTATCTTATGCATTTAATGATTTAGTATGCCAATAAAATGATTTTTTTTTTTAAAAAAAAAAGACATAAAAATGTTTTACATCTTTTGGACCTTTGAATCGAATATACATATTTTATGAAAAATAGAAAACTTAATGTTTTAGACATCTTTTAGAGGTGGATATAAAAAAATATCTATGGGTTTGTACACCCATTAAAGAGGAAAATTAGTGTCTGTTGAAGAGGACATAACTATTGGTTAAACCTATTAGAGAGAGTGTTCATCATGTATTAGTAGAATTCGCATAGTTGAACTGTCAATTTCTTATGTTCATTAGTTTGATTAGTTTATGAGTTTATATGAAAAGTGATCATTTTATGAGAATTTTGTTTGATATGAATATGCTTCATAGCTTTTTAAGTCAAAGAGATGCAAACATATTTCACTCTAATTTATTGGGGTCATTATTTTCAAAACAAGGTAAACTATTGACAAATCAAGTTTTGGGACACCTTCTATAGCCCCCAACCTCTCAAATTATCCATAAAATGAGTAGGAAGTCTTAAGTGTCAAGTCAAGCTATAAGGGAGAGAAATCAAGCAAGAAGGGCGTGGAGCGGATAGGTAGCCTACCATGGTGCGATGTTATGACACATGAAACAATAGGGCTAGCAGTCATGCACACTATAGTTTAGCATCGGGGCATAGAGGTTTTGGAAATTTCTATGCTACGTGTGCGATGGCCTAACATTGCGACCTATACACCTTGGAAACAGCATGTTTGCCTATGTCATAACCTAGTGTCATGACCTATGTGCGCTGGAAGCTACACACCTACATGTGCCATAACCTAGTACCATGATGCCTTCTTTATGTCATACTCTTTTTTTTTTTTTTTTGTAATCACTATATATTTGAAGGTTTTTCATTTAGGATTTTTATACCATTTATAAAGGGCCTTTTGGTCTTTTAGCAAGGCATGTAATGCATATAAATGTCTTTCTCTTTCATGTAAAGTTAGATTTGATATTTTGAAATTAAAAATTAAGCTTTATGTTTTCTTTGAACTTATAACTTATGTTCTTGTGTTCAACCATTCTTTATCCAATTTTTCATCGCAAGAGGAAGTTCGTGGTGGAGAATCAAGTGGGTGAAAACTAGTTACAAATTGGTGAAATCTTCTTTAGAATTGTATCAAGCTTCTCTTTAAACTCAAGTTAGTGGAAGTTATTCCTTTAGACATGAGTGACTTATCTATCTCCTTATTTATCCAAGTAAGTTGTAATATTTGTGTTGTGTGATTTGAGTTCCATTGTTTCTACATTTCTTCGGATGTGTTGTGATAAAGGATAATGGATATTAGGGTAATGAATAAGGTTTGAAGTTGTATTGAATACTCTAATCGTTGAAGCTTGATTAGGTAAGATTTTAGAGTGAAAATTTGTTTAACTTTGCATAAATTTGATACCAAAACTTAAAGCATATTTTGGGGGTTGAATTTATGCTTGATTTATGAACAATTTTTTGTAAGGATTAGGGACTTGAATATTGATCATTTGGCATCAGAGTTCTAGATTGGGTTATTGCTTCATTGTGGTAAGTGCATTAATCACTTTACTATGCCATAGTACCAACTTGCATGAGATTTAAATTTTTTATCTTTGCTAATCTTTCTCCAGCAACACTAATTCATTTAAGCTTTAATCACTTGGCCTAGTCACCCATAAACCTCATTAGTTCCTTAATCTTAACCCTACCATAATACCTTTACTATTTCACCTTGGCCTAGATTAAAATCAAGTCTAAACACATACACAATTCATCTTAACCTTTACCTAATTAGCCCAAACCTTTACCCTACCTTTTTCAACCATTAGAAACACTATTTATCGACCCAAATCTACTATTCATAGCTTGGAAGTACTACTTACAAAACACAAAAACTAACCTAATTTCAATCCTAAGCATTTTCCAAGCCCATTTAACTCAACCCCATCAATAAAATGATAAATATAGAGAGTTCTCAATCAACCCCATAACTATGAAGGATCAGAGATATAAGGTTAGGAAGTCAAATTCAAGGTTTAAAGTTGAAATTGAATGAGAGGTTTTAGACCCTTACAAAGCATGAAATGTCTAATGATCTAGCTAAAGTCATACAAAGTGAATGGTCAAATAACCAAAATAAAGCTAAAGCCCCACTTCACTATTGAGAACCATTTATATTTCTTCACCATACACATAACAACCAAACCATCCAAGAGAGAACTCCTCATTACTACCAACAAACCACCATTCATACCCTCATTTTTTTTGGGTTTTTTACTTGCACACCCATCTCAAGATTGGGTTTGATACTACCTAAACAAATATTGAATAGGTCATGTTATCGTTCATATAAACGTTAGGTTGTTGTTCTTGTTGAATAAGAGATTAATGATCTTAAACAATTTAGAAGCAATTCGTTATATCGAGTTCTTTAAATAGATGTAAAAAAAATTACCCTTTAATACAAAGTGTAAATGTAATATGTTTGGGAGTCCTAAATCATTTGCAAACCAAATTAATGACAAGCAAGATGATAAAATTGCAAGTCTTAAAACACTCGCTAATTTACATGGATTTAAAAACTCTCAAACAAGTCCTAAGAAACTTGGTTTGAGTAAAGTTAAACACAAGGAAGAGAATGGAGTCAAGAGTATAACCTAAATTAACAACATAATACAAGTTTCAATAATGACAAACAACTTGGGAACAACTTCATCAATTGCCACTTTAACTTCTTCAAGTTATCACTTAAGCAAGATTACTAGCCTTTAATCCATCCATGCTCAACAAGGAAGCACCAAGTTCATCCACTCATGTGTTCTCTCATAAAAAACTTTCAAGTGTAGCAATAATAAGTTCTATCTAAGTAATAAAAGTTTAGATGAAATTCAATGCATGTAATTGATGTCCAAGTCACCATCTTGTAATGATTAGAAGTCCATGGAGCCTAAATACATAAAATGGATTTACTTTAATTACAAGACAACGATGGAGTTTCAATCCATGCTTTCATGGGTAGCAAAATAGGATCTATCCATGCACAATAAGCCACGAAAAAAGCTAATATTTTTCTACCACCATGCATGGCATTGTTATCACTTTTATGCATTACAACACTTGCTTTCTGGTTCCATGCAAGCAAATTGGCATTACAATGCCTCCTCTTACCGTTGTAATGTAAAGTCTCAAAAGTGCTTGCCTTGAAAAGTTGGCAAGGTTTACAAACTTGGCCAACCACCTCTATCAAGTGCAAGGAAGTCATTAAGTCCTTTTTGGTCCTACTATATGATTTGAGTGCAATAATTTTCAAGTCAAGGAAAATTTTTTCAAGTTACAAGGTTAAGTACAAAGGCCTCTTAAATCATGGAAAGTAGTGTGGAAAATGTGAAACATGTATACACATTGATATCATTTAGTACATGCTTAATTTTATCTATGTAAGGGAGATTGGTAATGGATCAAATCAAGTTGGTTGATTCAATTCATTTATGCTTGATTTACCCTTTCTTACATTTTCTTTTATCCAATTCAAGCAAGAGGGTTAGTGGTGGAATAAGATTGAAGTTGGTAGAATTTCTTTTAGGCTTTGAATCCATATCTTGCACTTTTATTTTCAAGTAAGTTGTTTAATATATGTGTTGCGAACTTGAGATCCAATATTCTTACTGTTCTGTGGATGTTGTGTGATGTTTTTATGTTGAATTGGAGGTGTGATATTTGATGGAATGTGTAGGATTATTGGTTGAATATTATGCTGATTTGTACTTGGAGTTGGATTACTGGTAGTTTGTGAGTTGAAATTGCATGATTAAGGTGTCCTTACTTTAGCTAACTTGGAGTTCGAATTTTCAGTAAATATTTGTGACCAGAATTGTGTTGGATTAAAGGCGAAAACATATCAAAATGCCTTATATAGGCTTGTAATTAACCTAATTAAAAAAGAAAATTAACTTTTCTCGATATTTTATTAACTCTTTTTAAGAAAACTAATCTAACTAGGATAATAATTAACTACTTTAGGAAAACTAAAATTAAGAATAGGATTAACTACTTCAGGAAAGTAACTGTTTAAGTTAGATTCGGTTTAGAAAAGTAGAAGATTCTATGAGGTATGCTTTCAAAATAGAAATAACGCAAATCCCTACAAAGAAATGTTTCCTTTTTCCTTTTTCATTTATTTTTTGATGATGTCAGCATTTGCTCATCAAGTGTTTGGACTTGGATTGGGACATCCATGCGTGTGCTTGGACTTTAAATGGATCCATGTGCATGCACGAGGCTTGTTGAATTGTCTTTGGCGTGCACTCTTCTTGCGTTATTTCCTCTCTATGCTCTGCTTGTTGGTTTGGTCTTCCATCAATATGTCATTTGCGCAGAAAGTTTTTCAAAATCCTGCTCATACTCTAGACACTAGGGCAAGTTTTACATAGCAAAACTTTTTCTTGGACCAAATTCAAAAAGCCTAATACTTGTAATATTTTAATGATAAGCTATAAGAACAACGTTCAAACATTTTGCACATTCGCCAATTACTCAAGAATAATTTGAATAAAAATCCTATTAATAAGCAAAAGTAGGAAGATCTCCACATGTGAGAAATCATAGCATATGAATATCTCATTATTAGTATATCTAGAATAAGAATAAAATCTATATTTAAATTATAAATTTTCATATAGAGTATATGCATGTAACATTATGTCTATTTTATGAATATAAATGACCACCATAAAGATTTGGGGAGGGGGTGGGGGGTGGTGAGTGTTAAAAATTTTCTTTGTATTCAATATACATATTTTTTATTTTTCTCATTGTAGTAGATAAAGGAATTATATAAATAAATCTAATCAATGCTATGATAGTCTATCTTTTGAAAGTTTTGAAATTGCGAAAAAATCTCAATACCAATCCAATTCAAACTCGTCACTTATCAACCTCACTTGGTCATTAATCATTATCACTAATAGATGTAATGGAGGGTGGATTTTCATTTGTAGCATTTCAAAGCTTGATTCTTGCTATGATTGCTAGCTCTCTGCGCGATGACCCTGTTCGCGTCAGCCTTGCCAACTCCTTTCCTTTTTTTTGTGCAAATGTAATTGTTTTCCTTGCACAGATTTTAAGTTGCATTCACGCCCGGATCAAGGGAAATCCATGGATAAAGGTTTTAGTGCAGCCATTTTATGCCTATAAAAAGAAGGCAACATACACAAGAAGAAAAGAGAAAATCAGCAAGAAAACCGATTTCTTTTAAGCAATAACATCCCAATAGCTATAAAAAATAAATATTTATAAACAGTCACCCTTATGAAACCATTCCGAAAAGGCTCACGGACATGTTCCCACCCAGAGTTTGATCCCAAGTCCAATTCTCACCGGTCAAATTTAAAAAACCTGAAATCTCACCCGTTGACTGTTAAATCTAACAGTCAATAGTAAGTCAAAGGGTAATTTTATCATTTTAAAATTAAAATTTATAAAATTATAAAATAATATTTAAATATATTAAAATTTAAAAAGATTTTTAAAAAATTTATAAAATTCTAAAAATATATTTAAATTTTAAAAAATAAAAACCAACCACCGCCATCGTACCGGAGGCGGTGGCCACCACAAATAGCACCAGGTGGTCGTTCTAGCAACCTATGTTAGAGAAATGGTCGAAAATGGTTGGAAATGGCCGACTATGGCTGGAAATGGTCGACTATGGCCCAAACAGCCGTTTCCGACCATGGTTTCGAGCGGAGGTGGCCAGATCTGGCCACCTCCGCCAAAACAGGAGGTGGCCAGATCTAGCCACCTCCGTCGATTCGGGAGGCCAAATCTGGCCTCCTTTGGAACCAAGTAATCGGAATGGCCACCTTGCATATCTTTCACTTTTTGAATCAAATTTGGTAAGTGAGCCTAATTCTCCTTGATGAACATGGGTTAGGTTAGGATAGCCCAATGTGAGCTCTTCTCGGACCACCTTGCTACCTTGGGCTATTTGCTTGCATGTTTACTTGGCTTGGACCGTAGATTTCATATCTTAGACTTCTTACCGCTAGAATAGGCTTTTGAGGATGATGAGAGGTACTAAAAAGAAGTCTTGTTCCTAACTTCCCCCACAAAGGTTTCTAAAAATGTCTAAGAAACTTTATGTCCCGGTTTAGTTCAATACTCCTTGGAACTCTATGTAATCGAATGATCTCTTTAAAAAATAAATTAGCCACCTTAAATGCATCATCTGTCTTATGGCATGGTGTGAAATGTGTCATCTTGGAAAACCGATCCGTCACTACCATAATAGAGTTTTTTCCTTTTTGAGTTCTAAGCAAAGCAACTATAAAATCCATGCTTACATCCTTCTATGGATGTTTAAGTGTTGGTAAAGGAGTATATAGACCTAGTTTGAAATGACTCTTTGCCCTTTAACATGTATCACATCTTGCAATTATGGCTTAAACATCCCCATGCATCTTAGGCCAATAAAAATGCTCCTTGATGATTTCTAAAGTTTTGGTAACCCCAAAATGACTAGCAAGTCCTCCCCTATATGTCTCCCTCAAAATGAATTCCCTAAAACTCTTTTTTGGATCATAAATTTTATTGCCCTTAAAAAGAAATTGATGTTATATCTTCATAATTCCCTTTCTGACATTCAGTAATAATTGCACTCATGTATTCATCATTCCCTTTCTTACATTTAGCAATAATAGAACTCATTTATTCATCATTGGCATAGCATTCCTTCATCAGATGAAAGCCAAGACTATCAAATTGCATGAGTCTATGAGAGTTCAAATTGAAAAGTCTAATGAAGCATACAAGAAAAGGTCAAACAAGCATAGGAAGGTTTCTACCTTCCAACTGGGTGACTTAGTTTGGTTCTATTTAAGAAAGGAGATATTTCCATCCAAGAGGAAAAGTAAACTTTCTCCAAGGGCTGATGGACCATTTGAGGATACTGAGAAGATTGGGGACAATGCATACAAGGTGGACATTCCAAGTGAATTTGGTGGTGTTTTAACAAAATTTAATGTAAGTGACTTGTCTCTATATTTTGAAAATAACAATTTTTTAGATTTGAGGGTAAATCCTCTTCAACCTAGGGAGGGCAATGTCAACCTAGCCCATTTTAGCAACCTCATACTTCTTCATGTTCATGGAATGCAATCCAAAGCCAAAGGAGTTCAAGACATGAAATCTATGGTCCAAGCCAAGCAAACATGCAAGTAAATGGCCTAAGGTAGCAAGGTGGTTTAAAAGAGCTCACATTGGGCTATCTTAACCCAACCTATGTTCATCAAGGAGAATTATACCCACTTATCAAATTTGACTTTAATTTGATTCAAAGAGTGGAAGTATGTAAGTTACAAAGTCAATGGGACATGACTCCTTAATTTAAGGAAAAGTGGAATAGCTTATAATTAATGAAGCATGAACTCATTTCTCATTTCAATAGTTTAAAAATATTGTAATTTCATTTTCTTGTATTTATAGTTAATATTAGGGCTTTGACCATGCCTTTAGGAAGACCATATAAAAGGGCATAAAAATATTGTAAAAACTAATTTTGATGGATATGCAAAATCTCTCTCATTTTGGTTCTTGAGTTTTGTTTCTTGAATTGAATTGTTCTTCCTTTATCCAAACTTTAGCCAAAGGTTTGGTGGTGGATTTTTATGTTGTTGGTTTTATCTTTATGTTTGGAGTATCATTTGGCTAATCTAGCAAGTCTTGTATGTGTTACATGCAAAGATTGTTTAATTGAACTTGAAAAACTCATATTGCTTGCTCTTGGTTTTGTTTAATCTTGGTGTTGTATTGGCTTGTTAAATGATATGTGATGAAAATGAGTAGTTTGAGATATTTGGTGATGGTTGGAAGTGCTAAGTTGAATGTTGGAAGTGATTAGAGATCCAATTGCATATTTGATATTTTAAATGTAATTTTAGCCAATTTGATGGATTCACATCACACTCAGCCAAGCCTAGTTGTCCATTTTTAGTCCATGGGCCTCAACTTTTCAATTCAAAATCCCTACGAAAATCTTGTAGGTTATCATCATTAAAAAAAACCTAATTAGATCAAGATGAGGCATCCACACTACCTTAGTTATACAAATAAAACATGTAGGAATATGATACAGATAAAACATGTAAGGTTAGGTCAAATGACCATATCCCATCCTAGGTTTGATAAAATGACGAATTCTACTTCTTAAGTTTTAAAAAGTCAAATTTTCATCCCTTGTCAAATTTATTAACAAATTTTGTTAATTAATTTTATAAAATTACCTAAAATATAAAAATACTCTCAAACTAAATAACACTTTATTTTTAAATTTTATTAAATTATTTGGTCTTGTAATTTATATTAATTTTAATTAAAAATAATAAAAATTTTACTTGTACAAGTAAATAGGGTGTTAATGATGTATAATTGTATGTTTGAAGGTAAATTATAATTTTTTAAAATTTTAGTAGTGTTAATGAAGTTTTTTGGGGCTTTTGAATTTTTAAAAAATTTTGAGTCTAAAAATCTTAAATTTCAATATACCTTTTAATAGTTTTAAAAGTGACATTTACAACTTCAAAGAACATAATTAATTAAGTGTGTAAATATTATATTATAAATTATTAAAACTATAATACATTTTCAAAATATATAATACAAATATAATAATATTTTTAATGAGATAGAAAAAATATCTATTTAGGTGTCCAGGATTCCAATTGCGATAAAGTTAATAATCTATAATTTACCTAGTTTATGATTACGGGTCTAAGTGGCCACAAATTTAAAGTTTAACTTACCTAATCAACTAAGATTGATCGACTAGTATGAATACGAGTTCTTAGATCATAAAAAAAATGTTGTTAAAAAATTAGATTTATACCCTAAATACACCTCTATTATAATATCTAATTCAAATGATATAAATATTTTTTTAATATTAAAATTAACTATTGATTTTGATGGATTAATAAGAATTTGATTTTTTTAAACTTAATGGAAACTTGTCGTTTCATTAAACTTTAGGTGGGAAACAGTCATTTGGTCTTTATTTTAAGACACAAACCATATACATTTGACATTCCTACACAATCTTTATTCTAAATTTCCAAATGCCCATATCTCATACACACTCACACTCACACCAGCCGAGATCTGAGATCACATGCAAAATTTTGTTAGAAGTTGAACAACTTCAATTTGATTCCTTACTTTGCAGGCTTGAGGTGTCCACTTTTGTGTTAATAGGACAATTTATAAATAAATTATTTTGTCAAATTCATCTTACATTTTGATCTGAAAAAAATCCAAATCTATATATCTCCTTCCTTTTTCTTTTACATCACAATAATTTCAAGCATAATTTTCCCCAGTAAAATACAATTAATGTTACCTAATTCCTCATATTTTATTAATAATCTTTTTATCACTTTCTTTTTTATTTTTGCGGGTTTGATGATTTGGCAGTTCATCTCGAACCGACTAATGGATATCAATATATTAGTTGCATATATTTGGATTTTGGCTTCGAAATTCACTTTATTTTATTTATTAGGCCAAACAATTGTTTTCCACCAAAGATTTGATGAAATTATAATTCCGCCCCTTAAATTTGAAATAACCATTTTCCCAATTATATGTTAAAATCAATTGTTAATTTTTACAATAAAAAATATTTATGTCGTTTTATCTAAATATTATAATAAGGATATAATTAATTATCATTTTGTCTCTAAACCCTAAAACAGTATTGTTGAGGTATAACTATCATTTTTTAAAACTTACAATAAATAAATAGATAATTTTGCTATTTTATTTAAAAAAAATTTATATTTATTATTGTATATTTTAAAAATATATTTATAATTTCAATAATTTGTAATATAATATTTACATATCTAATTTGTTATGGTTAAATAAGTTATTTAAAAACATAACTGTCATTTTTTAAATTATAAAGAGACATATTAAAACTTAAAAAAAAATAGCCTAACTTTCTTTGAATTGTTGAAACCCCTTGAAAATTTTCATAAACACACCTAATATTTTAAAATTATATTTATCTCAAACATACAATTGTATATAATTGACACCCTCATATATAATTGTATTAATAATTTTTATAATTTTTTAATGAAATTGGTATAAATTAGGGTATAAAAATTATTTAATAAAATGTTATGAGTAAATTGTTTTTTATTTAGCAATTTCATGAAAAAATTTAACAGATTTTTTTTGAACAAGTTTAAAGAACGATGGATTTGAGATGTGGGAATATGTTATTTCATCAAACCTTGGGTGGAAATACTTATTTGGCCCTAATTATAATATTGAATTAGTTAGAAAATTCTTTATATGATTCTCTTGCTATAGAGATTGTCTTATATGTTATTTTAGGAGTTTAACATATACGTCATAGATTTAATCCCAAACATTATTATAGAATTTATAATTTTTAGCTTAGGATTCCAAAATATTGCTAAAATCTATCGTAAAATTGAGAAATTTTCAATATAATTTACATAACTAGTACAATAATTTTAGTGGCCAAAGGACTTATTCTCACTCATAGTTTGAGTCAGGGACAAAATCTCACATTCTAAGTTTTAAAAACTTAGTTTCTCATTCTTTGACCAAATTTAATATTAAATATAATCATAAACAGTAATATTTCAAGGGTAATTTTGTCATTTTACAATTAAAATTTTATAAAATAATAAAATAAAATTTATATAAATATAAAATATTAAAAAATTTTAAAAATTAAAAAAATAAGGCAGCCACGACCATCGGTGTCAACGGCGAAGGTCACCACTAACGGAGCCAGGTGACCGTTTTTGGCCACCTGGTTCCAAGCCTCCCCGTTCGGTAGAGACGGCTAGATATGACCGTCTCTAGTTTTGGTAGAGACTGTCAGATCTTGTCTCCTCCGTCGAAAATAATCGCAAAAAATAAGCAGAAAGGACCGACATTGGTCCCATCGATCGTTTCAGCCTTTGTCTCTAACGGAGACGGCCAGATCTGACTTCCTTTAGAACCAGGTAGTCGAAAATGGCCACCTGGCTCTGTTAGTGGTGACCACCGCCGTCGACACTGACAGCCATGACTGCCTTATTTTTTAAAATTTTTAATTTTTTTAATATATTTTTAAAAATTTTTAATATATTTTTTGAAAATATTTATATTTAAAAATTATTTTATAATTTTATTATAAATTTTTAATTTTTAAAAGGGTATTTTTATCATTTTAATATAAAAATTATAAAAAAGTATCTAAGGTTGGGAGACTAGGTTTTTAAAACCTTGGGGTTGGCAATTGGTCACCGCCTCAAACTGTGGGTGGGAGCAAGTCCTTTGGACCTTTTTTAGTAGAAAAAGATATAATTCAACTTGATTTGAGTACAATAGGTCAAGGGCCTTGTCTTTCAAGTACTGGTAGTACCCTTCCCTATTTAGGGTTGGATTCAAACAGTATATTTTTGAGTTCTTTTTAAATTTAATTTGAATAAATTTAAAGCGAATTATTTAAATTTAAATATAAATATAAAATTTATAAATATAAATTTGAACACAAATTATACAAATTAAATATGAATACGAATCTAAATTCAAAGTTAAATTAAAAATTTTAATTATATTTTATTAATTATAATTTTAATAAAATATAAATACAAACTATACAAACCGAACGTAAATATGAAAATGAATCGAATCAAACGTAAACTTAACTCTCGAATTCAAACATAAATATGAACTTTATTGTAAAAAATTTAGCGAATACGAATCTAAATCAGAATCAAATCATAACGAACAAATTCGAATATAAACATATATATATTTGTGTTTGATTTAATTCGAATCTAACTCTATCTTTAATTGATAATGGCTAACTAAATTCAGCTCTAAATATAATTTTTTATATGAGTGAATGAAGAGTGAACTATCCATTCTGTCTCTCTATGTGAGTAAATTGTATTTTGTTCCCTTATATAGTTTAAAATCTACTAAAATTAATGAAATTTATCTAGTAGTTTAAATTGTATAGGATACCAGACCAAACCCCATGGGAATAAACAATTATCTCTTATATATAGATTTTCAGTGTGATTTTCAGGAAAATTTCTCGTGCACATTCAAGAACAATGAACAAGGAGATATAGACAAAATACACTGACATTCTTCAAAACGGAAAAATTTGAATGCTAATTATATCTAGCCAAGTCAATAAAATTGTCCAGAAAAATTACACATATTTTTGTCCGGTGCAGAAATTAAATTGACCTGCCACTGTCATTTGAGAGTAAAAATCCTTATGCTAGTTGAGCAGACAGCTGTTCGATGGTTATGGCTTCCCCGTGTTAAAAGATTGTGCCTTCGACTGTATGGTTTTCGTCTCGCGTTTTGCTTCGTTCATTTTCAGTCAATATCACTCATCTCCCTCGTAATTAATTACTTACTTTTAAATGAGTGGATTAAAATTTTTTAAGTTCAATTATATGAACCCAATACAAAAATGAAGGCGATAAAATTTACATGAGGCTATTCGATTAGAAAATTATATGAGAAAGAGTGAGCGCCAGATTCTTTCCATAGGAGTTCTTTTTTCTTTTGTATTATTTCTTTTTGTGAAATATTAGAACGTCGGAAACTAGAATAATCAATGATGTGATGTATCACATTGCTTTTGTACACTAGTGATCTGCCGACACCATGGAAGACAGTATGGATGAGGATGAACGGGGTAGTGTGTCGAAGAAAGCAGGGTTTTGGGAAGTGAAAAATAAAAATCTCCGGTGAGTAAGTTTTGTCAGTTTACGTTGTCTTCAATGGAGGAGTATTATTGAGTCAGTGGAGGGGTCACATGCTTTTGCAATTTGCCGCTTTATTTGGCCAATCACGGGTTCAATAGTCACTACACGTCAAAAAAACATACACAATCAAACCCCATGATTTCTCTCAATTCTAGTTTGTTTGATTGCGAAGAGCATTTGCCTATTTGCATTATATTCCAGATTTAATAATGAATTGCACCTAAATCTTTTCATTTTTCTTTTTATTTCAGGCTCTCAAGTCAATGATGCACAGCGAATGTTGACAACTTACATTAATACTGGCAATTATGCTAATATTATATGTGAAAAAATATTTCAGCTGGTTGGATTTTCTGGATGCCAGCAAGAAATTTATGAGCAAGGTTTATAAACCTGAAAGAATAGATTTTGGACTTGAGGCTCTCCCTTGTCATAAAAGTCAATAAATCTCGACAAAATATATTAATAGTAGAAATATCATAATAATATTGCGAGCACTTGCGGACTCAACTTGTTGGATAATCTTGATCCCAATAAGAAATATATTTACTGTACTTAGAAATTTGAAAAGAAATAAAAATTTAAAGTTTTCCGAGACAGTACACTCTTTATAAAGGTCATCTCATGGAGTACATGTGAAGGCCATTGCATGGTGTTGCCTTGCATTGTTGTAAACTCTTTACCATGAGGAATTTAGGGTTCGGTTTTTTTCTTATTTTGATTGTAAACTTTAACAGTATTCTAAGTTCTTTGGCTTGTCCTGAGTGCCCAAAGCCATCTGCTCCTCCTAAATGTCCTCCTCCTCAGCCACCGTATGTTAAGCCTCCATTCCACCCAAAACCACCGTACCAGCCTCCCCACCACCCCAAACCACCCCACATCCAGCCCCCCTTCCACCCCAAACCACCACACGTCAAGCCCCCCTTCCATCCTAAGCCACCGCACGTCAAGCCCCCCTTCCACCCCAAACCACCTCATGTCAAGCCCCCTTTCCACCCCAAACCACCACCCTATGTTCCCAAGCCACCAGTCGTGACACCACCACCATACGTTCCCAAGCCACCAGTCGTGACACCACCACCCTACGTACCAAAACCACCAGTTGTGACACCACCACCCTACGTTCCCAAGCCACCAGTCGTGACACCACCACCCTACGTACCAAAACCACCAGTAGTGACACCACCACCCTACGTTCCCAAACCACCCATTGTGACACCTCCACCCTATGTTCCCAAACCACCTGTTGTGACGCCGCCACCGTATGTTCCTAAGCCACCTATAGTGACACCACCACCATATGTTCCTAAGCCACCTATAGTGACACCACCACCTTACGTCCCCAAACCACCCGTTGTGACACCGCCGCCGTATGTCCCCAAACCACCTGTTGTGACACCGCCACCGTACGTCCCTAAGCCGCCGATCGTGACACCGCCACCTTATGTTCCCAAGCCACCTGTCGTGACACCACCACCTTACGTTCCAAAGCCACCAGTCGTTACACCACCGCCGTTTGTTCCCAAGCCTCCACCAGGCGAAACCCCATGTCCGCCGCCTCCACCACCGAAGCAAGAGACGTGTCCTATTGATACTCTAAAGCTTGGCGCATGTGTGGACGTGCTAGGTGGTCTGGTGCACGTTGGCATCGGCAGTAGTGCCAAGGACACCTGCTGCCCGGTGCTGCAGGGGCTGCTGGACTTGGACGCTGCCGTGTGTCTTTGCACCACCATCAAGGTCAAACTTCTCAATATCAATATCATTTTGCCCATCGCTCTTGAAGTTCTTGTGGACTGTGGCAAGAACCCACCTTCTGGATTTCAATGTCCTGCTTAAGAATTTATTGCCAATATGTGAAGTATTACAGATGAGGATACAGATTATTGCTTTCTGAAAGCAACTTTTCATGGAAGAAGTTCATCAAATAGCACGAGAGAGAGAGAGAGGTTGATGGAGAGATCAACGCGTTAATTAAAATGTTTTGTTTCATATTTCGTAACTAATCTCATTGCATATCAAGAATGCTAAGTTTATTTAAATGCTTTGGAAATAAATGTTTGTTGAATGTGATCATCTAATTAATTTGTTCTTTGTGGTCGAGTTCGTAGTCATCAAATCCTTGTCTCTCTTTATGTATTTTTTTTTGTTTGTTTTTAACTTCAGATAATAATCAATCGGTTAATGTTAATAACAAAATCATGATAAATTTCGAGATATATAATAAAATTTATCCTTTAACATTAATTAATACCGATCGATAAATCTGAAAGAGATGAAATGTGCATTTGAACGGAAATTGATTGACTGATTATGCTCTGATGATGCTGACCAATAAAGGAACGGCTTCCCGTTCAAAAAGTAATTGGATAAAGTTAATAGTTACAATCAATTATTAAATTTAATTGGTTATAGGTATAATTTTTTTAAATAAAAATTTAAAAAAAATAAATAAAATTAATTTTATAAAAAATAAAAATAATATTAAAAATAATAAAAATTTTAATAAAAATATAAATTAGTTTTTTAATAAAAATAATATAAAAATTTAATAAAATATAAAATAATAATATTAAACGGTGGTAGTAACCTTAATCAGGTAGCCATGTTGGCTGCTTTGATGGTTGAGGTGATCATATCTAGTTGGGGGGTCAGATTCGGCTATCTTGATAATAAAAAATGGTTGAAAATTAGTAATATATTTGAAACTAATCATTTTTCATTTTTAACCTTCCTCAATGGCAAAAACGACTAATCTGACTATCTTTATCAAATCTTTGATGGTTAGATATAGCCATCTCAGCTATTGAGGCAGCCCAATCGATCCAGGTGGCTACTTTGGCCACTTGGTTAGGTTTATGACAACGATAGCCGCTTTTTAAAAATTTTATTTAATTCTTTATATTTTAAAATTTTTTAGTTTTATTATTATTATATTAAAATTTATTTTAATATTAATATTATTTAAATTTTAATAGAGAGTATTTTATTCATTTTACAAAAATGTCAATAAAATTATATAGAAATTGATTAATAGTTAGGTATTTGACTTTTAAAAAGTTTTTTTTGAAAGAAGAGGGTGACTTGTCATCTAGAAAAACCTTAGGTGGGATAAGTTATTTGACCTAAAGGAAATCGATTAATCAACTTTTTACCAAAATGCTACTAGGTTACTAATGTAAAGCCTGCAATGAATTACATATTGTCTTAATTGTTTTGCATATAAGGTATTGTTATTACCAATTTAAAATGAAATAGAATGAAAGACCATATGTTTTTTTTAATTAAAATATAAAAATGTTGTATCCAAAATAAATTGATAAAAATAACACAAAAGAAAACAATTGATATTGATGTTGAGCTTGAAACACAAAGCGACCACATGTATATGCATCATCTTGTAACTTCTTAGAAATAATGGGTTTTATAACAACCTTCATGGTAAAGAACTGGAAGATATCTAACAACAATAACCATTCAAAAATAATAAGAAATAATTTGAGAGTTGTAGTAAACGAACCTTAAATTTCTTTTAAAATTTTGATTTAACTATGATCTTTTCAAAATGATTAAATACAAAAAAAAAAAAAAATCAATGCTTTCCAAATAAAAATTTTAAATTTTAAGAAAAAAGTGATAAAATATATAACATAAGTGGGAGTTTCCTAAGTTAATAACTAAATTGAAAAAGGTGAAAAAAAAAAAAACTATAAACCATACCGATAATGAGAAAATAAAGTAGAAGTAAAGGTAAAACATGTAAAGAACCATCTACTCTCTAAGTTAGATTATGAAAAACTTATTTAAACACAATATTCGTTGTATTAGTATATAATTTTTCATCAATGTCATAAATAAGGATCTTCAAACCAGCTTTGATTTTCACTCTTGAAATTGTTACATAAAATTGACCATAAATGAAAGTAGAGTGTGGGAGATACAATCCAACATGTGATAGAAATTGGCTTTGGCTCTTGTTGATTGTCATTGAAAAAAAAACTACCAATGGATATTTTCCTCATTGGAATTTAAAAGGTAATCTAAATTCAAATTGGGTTAAGGCTATTCAAGCTATAAAAACTCTATGTCCAACATTGAGGCCAAAAATTACTTTTGTTTCTATCACATGTTTTCCCAACTGAGTTATTATTAAACTTGTGCCATTGCACAAACTAGAAGACTGGTCGATGTTGCTTAACATGACAAGAACACCAACCTTCAGTGTTAACATGTGATTTGATGTGCTAAAAGTGTTAACATTAAGAAATTCTAGTATGTATATATCTTCATGATTGTTTGAATTTTTATCCATTTTTCATACACTGTCAGAACTTAGATAAGTCACCTTTTCATCTGGCCATGTAGACATCACATACTCATTCATTTCATTTACAACATCAAGTGTAGGAGCAAGGATAACACATTCTCGTAAATAACTTTTATCATTGAATTTCGCCAACAAATTGGAATATGTATTCTTAACAATTGCTTTAAGGGGATTGATAGATTCTTTGATGATAATGTCATCCAAAATCTCCACAACTGCATCACCATCATTAGCTCCACCAATAATACCATTTTTAATTTTCAAAATCTATTTAAAAAATTCTTTCAACTCATATAAATTGAAATTGGAACAATCAAATTGCACGCTCATGTTTTTTCTTAATTTGAGAACTTCGTAACAACTCTATAAATATGAAGAATTCAAAGTGACAATGTAACATTCCAGGGTTAAAAATGTCTTTTAAGTTATAAATTGGGGTTAGAAGTGAGAATTTATGATAGAATTGGAATTGAGAAAGTTTAGGAGTGAAATAGTTAGTTTTTAAAGTTAGTATGGCATGCGCATGATTCTCCTTGGGAGATTTCTTTCATGTGAAGCACGAGAAATGACCGTGCATGGTTGTAAAGAAAGAAATACGCCATCTTAAAAAAAAAATTTATCACCCATTTTTAGTTCATTTTCACCCAAAGTGGCCTTTCCATTTTTAGATCGTGCATGTCTGTAGAGAAAGAGAGATGCTAGCTTAAAAAAAAAAAACCACTTCTCACCCATTTTTAATTATTTTCACCAAATGTTTCCCTTTCATTTTTAGAGAATCCCAACCCTAGGAGAGAGAATCAATAGCAAGAAACACCTAATCCAATTAGAGAGTAAGAGAATTTTTTTAGAGAAAGAGAATAAAGTAGTCATGGCAAGAGGTAAGTATTTCCTTGACTATTTCCTTATTTTCCAAGCATCGGTTTGTTGATTGTTTGAGATATGTGAATGTTTACACCATGATTTATGAATGTATGACTTGCTTGTATGATGATATGATGAAAATGAAGTAATTGTGATAGTGGTTGTTGCCTATGAATGTGTTTGAAGCATATATGCGAATATACATGTGCTTTTTGAGAGTTTTGATGCTTGATTATGATATTGAGTGTTATTGGTGAAATTGCTATATGTGTTTGTGTTGTTTGGAGTGTAGAATATGGATGGAATGAGTTGATTGTAGTTATATTAAGCATTGAACGAGATTTTGCAAGTTTTAAGCATATATTTGACAAAACGGGGTAGGACACATGCCAGTGCACCTGTAGATGCACACCCATGTGCGTATAAGCCCATGCAAATATAGGATCATGATCATGTGTGCGAAATGTACACGACAACAAATATAAGAGGTCATGTTTGTGCATGCTAATGTCATACCTACGTATTTGTAAAAATTTAGAAATGAGGCTAAAATTATACAAGCTCGCACGACCACACTGCATGATTGGCACATGTCTTATGCACCTTTATTCACACTTGTGCCTCTAACCTTCACGCCCGTGCACTAAGCATAAAATTGAGAATTTAGCTTAGAATAAAGCACAAAACACATGAAACTTATTATAATAGTTGTAACATATTATTTTAAGATAAAATGAAAGAAAATGATGTATCATACGTATATCATGACATGACATGCCATACCAGTGTTTTCAGAAAGGATCTAACAATCCAAATGCATGTTTTTAAAGTTAAAAGAATACAATGTTCTAGATATCTTTTAGGGGTAGATACGAGAGCACACTTACGAGTTACACGCTTGTAAGAGAGAGAGCTAGCATCGGTATACACTGATGTGCATCTGATTATTAGTTATCAATTATTTCATATGATTGACTGAGGGTTAGGAGGCTAAAAACTCACATGGCCAAGATATCAAATTCTTGTATTCATTAGTTTGATCAGCACTACAAATTTTCAGTTGCATTATTTAAAGATATATTTTTAGTTTAAGATCTTTGGATCTTGACATACATTTTCAGATAAATAAATATTATTTTCAGAAATCTGGACCAAGGGCACATAACATGTTTTAGCATGACTTCATACCATGAAATTCATTTCATGATATAAGATATAGTTTTCGCTCAAAGAATAAGAACAAGTTATATTTAGAATAATAAGCAAAAGAGAGCAAATATATCTAAGAACACATAATTCATAATAACAGTTAAATTAAGCTTAGACGAGAGCTCAGATAAGAGTTTAGATTAGAGTTTCGCTTAGGTTAGAAAGGAGTAGGAGATGTTTACTGAGTGAGTTATCACTCACCATTTTATTTTTCATTTTTTTTTTTGTAGGTCAGTCAGATAGAAGCTGTTGAGGCTTGGATTAACTATGGCTGAATAGAAAACGCTGTAGTTTTGATTTCAAAAGGCCTGTTGGGGTTTCCATATGCATACAATTTTCAAACCATGCTTATACAAGTGCATGCATGTATTTTTATACATAACATACATATACATATAACCTCTCATATATGCATACATATAAATATATGCATATATATATATATATATATATATTATAAGTTTTAAGCCCATCACTTTGTTATTTATTGTTTTCAGCTTCTACTTGCATGCTTTTTAGTTAGCTAGTTTTTTGTAGGATTCTTGCTGCGTATATCAAATTAAGTGTTTCATTAATAGAAAGTAAATAATTAGCTTACTTAGTTGTGTAAATAACTAAATGTCCTAGTAATAGTGATATATACAATCACGGGTCTTACATTGTTGGTATCAGAGTAGATCTTTGAACTATTTTTTTCTAAAATCATTATTTGAAATGCATTATTTATACTATTTCATGAGTAAGGAGCCAATGTTTACTTCCCAGCAGCCATAGTTTGTACCTTCCTTTCAACATAAGTAAGGTATTGTTTATTTTTGACAGTTTATGAGATTTTAACCCCCTTGTTTTATTTATAATAGTATAGATAAAAGAGCTTATATCCTTAGATTTATAAATGAAGAAGACAATAGTTTGTCAGCTAGACCTATGAGTGTTAGTGACAGAGGTGATCTTAAGGCTCTTATGTGTCTTTTCGATCAAGAGATTTGAGGGAGATGATAAGAGAGGTATTAAGAGAGGGCCTTCAATAGACAAGGTAGGCCATGTACAAGAACCAATTAGATATGATCTAGTTAGAGATGAAACCTATCATTGGCCAAGGAGATGATAACTATAACTAGTTAGAGACAAATTTCAATTTCTAAGGGTTTACAATGGTTCAAGTCAAAGTGTTAGTGTTGAGACGGTTGGTACAAGTAGTTTAGATAAGTTACACCCTATCTATAATTTGCTAAAAGCCTTTTAGCCTTCAAAATTTAGTGGGTTAAGGGATCTAGCTTTAGTTGAGGAATAGATTGAGTTTATAGAGAGTGTAATGGGACTTTTCATATTGTCAGAGAGGGAAAAAGTTAGATATGTTGTATTTCTATTTTGGGGCGATGTAAAGGTT
The DNA here is from genome assembly GCA_026122585.1 of Anacardium occidentale. Lineage (NCBI taxonomy): Eukaryota > Viridiplantae > Streptophyta > Magnoliopsida > Sapindales > Anacardiaceae > Anacardium > Anacardium occidentale. Next base: position 109,235 of record JAJEJH010000327.1, on the reverse strand, counting down.
TGGTGGAATCTTACAAAAGCTTCAGTTAATGAAGATCAGTTGAATTAGACAGAGTTTTGTCAATTATTTCATGCAAAGTACCAAAATACAAAGATGTTGTATGCTAAGGCTCAAGAATTTATTGATTTGGCACAAGGAAGAAGCACAATCAATGAGTATGCGACTAGATTCAATGTTTTAGCAAGATTTTTTTTTAGTTTGGTAGTGACAAAGATGGGTAGAGTATAGAAGTTCATACATGGGTTGCTTTTTACTATAGTAAAAGATGTTATGACTAGAGTAGATCTTCCCTAGAGATTCAATGATGTATTGAAAAGAGCATTTAAATTAGAGGCTAGTTTATAACATATGAAAGTGTTGACCCAAGTAGTTGAAAGGAGTATAGATAAAGGTAAGACACCGATGCCAGTATAGAAACCATTCAAAGGGGCTTAGAGACAGAGAGTTTCAGTTCAGTTGTCTTAGTGTGTAAAGTGTGGTAGACAAAATGCTAGTGAGTATTTAATAGGGTAGAGTGTGTGTTTTGGGTCTTGTCATCTAAGACATATGATTTCTGAGTGTCTATCCAGAGCAAAAGCTCGTGTAAGGCCAAGTAGGGGTGGTTTTAGTCCATTCAAAAGTAGGACAGGTTTACCCAATGGTGGAGTAGGTTTAGAGAGAGTTAGAGTAGAGGCTTTTAGGATTGGTGTTGGAGCACTTATGAGAGGTATAGGTCCCTCGAATAGTAGTAGAGCGAGAGTACATGTTGTTTGGCAGGAGCAGGCTAAGACTATATTGTATACAGTGACTAGTCAGTTACTTTTCCTTTATGCTCATTTATTTGTGTTGGTAGATTATGTTACCACACATAGATTTATAGTTAGAAGTGTAGTGAAGAGATTAATGTTGACCTTTAATGTGACTAGTAGAAGTTTCTATGTGGAGATGCTAGATGAAGGAGTTATGATGAGTGCCCAAGTTCAAGTAGATTAAGAGGTTATGATTTTAGGTGAGAGATTAAAGATAGATTTGATTATGTTAGAGTTAACCGATTTTAACATGATCTTAAGTATAAATTTCTTAGAAAAATATAATACATAGTAGATTATGAGAGAAAAAAAAAAGTTAGATTTCATTTAGACCCTAATTAATTTGTCTTTGATGAGGGCAAAGTTGAGAGTATGATGATTTCTTATGTCTAGGGGAGGAAACTGTAAAGTAAAGGTTATATTAGATATTTGACTATTATAGTATGTAGAAGTAAGGTTGGGTCAAGTATCAATGAGGTACTAGTAATAAGAGAGTTCTATGATATTTTCCCAGATGAGTTTCTAAGACTACCTCTAGATAAAGAGTTAGAGTGTAGCATTGAGTTTCTTCCTAGTATGACTCATATCTCTAAGGCTCTATATCAGGTGGTTGTAGTGAAACTCTAGGAGTTAAAGAAACAATTACAAGAATTGATTGATAAAAGATTTATTCAATCGAGCTATTCTCTTTAGGGAGCTCCTATTCTGCTTGTCAAGAAGAAAGATGGGTTAATGAGGATGTATATTGACTATTGATAACTGAATAAAGTCACAATAAAGAATAAGTATCTTCTACCAAGAATTGATGATCTCTTTGACTAGTTGAAAGGAGTAACTGTGTTTTTCAAGATTGATTTGAGATCTAGATATTATCAGATCAGGGTGGCAGATGGAGACATACCTAAAACTGCCTTTAGGACGAGATATGGTTATTATGAATTTGTGATAATGCCCTTTAGTTTGACAAATACCTTTACAGTGTTCAAGGGTTTGATGAATCTAGTATTCCAAGACTGTCTTGAAAAATTTGTAATTGTGTTCATTGATGACATCTTAGTCTACTCGTAAAGTAGAGAAGAACATTAAAAGCATATAAGGTTTATGCTTTAACGGTTGAGAGATCGATGACTATTTGCCAAGTTTTTCAAGTGTGAATTTTGGTTGGATAGAGTAGCTTTTCTAGGACATATTATATAGGCAGATAACATTTCAGTTAATTCCAGTGAGGTTAAGGTTGTTTTGAGCTAGCCAAGGCTGACAACTGTTAAAAAGGTGAGAAGCTTCATAGGTTTGGCAAGTTATTATAAGAGATTCATTAAAGGGTTTTCGAGGTTGGTGAGACCTTTGACTGCCTTACTAAGAGAGAGGTGCTTTTTGTTTGGACAGAATAGTGTAAGGCTCGATTCCAAGAGTTAAAATAGAGACTGACTAACACTCTAATTTTGGCACTAGCTTAAGAGAGAGTAGAGTTTAACATTTATATAGACGCTTCCTATTAGGAGATTGATATTATCTTGATACAGTCTAGTAGGGTGATTACTTATGCCTCCAAGCAATTGAGAAATCATAAGTTAAGATACCTTACCTATGATCTGGAGCTAACTGTAGTTGTTTTTACCTTGAAGATTTGGAGACATTATCTTTATAGGGTTAAGTGCAACATTTATTTAGATCAAAAGAGTTTAAAGTATTTTTTCACTCAGAGGGAACTTAATATGAGATAAAAAAGATAGTTGGAATTGGTAAATGACTATGATTATAAGATTAAGCACCACTTAAGTAAAGCCAATGTGGTAGCTAATGTATTGAGTAGGAGAATGACTTTGTTAAGGATTCTATCTAGAGAGAATTATAGGACAAGATTGTTAGAGATGAAATTGAGATAGTGACTATAGGTTTCTCTAGACTCCAAATTATATCCTCTTTATTTGATGAGATTAAAGCCAATTAGATATCATATAGTTAGACTTAGGGTATAATTTAGAAAATTTTAGAGGGTTTAATGCTAGCCTTTAAAGTTAGAGATGAGATCTTGAGGTTTAGAAATAGGTTTTGTATGCCATAAGATTTAGAGCTGAGACAAAATATTTTATCAAAAACTCATAGCACAGTGTATTTTGCATATCCAAATAGCACAAAAATATATCAAAATCTCAAAAAGAGTTTCTAGTGATCAAGGATGAAAAGAGACATAATAGATTTTGTTTCTAGATGTTTGGTATGTTAGTAAGTTAATAAAGAGTATTAAAGACCATCTAGTTACTACACCCTTAGAGTATTCTTGAGTGGAAATAAGAGGACATAATAGTATCTGGGTGATTGTAGACAGATTAAGTAAGTCAACTCATTTTCTACCTATTCGGTAGGGTATAACTACAGATTAGTTGGGATAGTTATATATTAGAAAGATTGTCAAACTTCACGGGGTTCTTAGAGTTATAATGTCAAACAAAGACTCTAGGTTCTTGTTAGCTTTTTAAAAGAGTTTGTCGAGGTCATTAGGGACCAAGTTACAATTTAGTTTAGCATATCACATTTAAACTGATGCTCAAACTGAAAGAGTGAATCAGATTCTAGAAGATATATTAAGAGCTTATTGTATGCATTTCCAGACCAGTTGGGTAAAGTTGTTTCCTCTAATGGAATTTACATATAATAATAGTTATCAAGTAGCTATTCAGATAACTCTATTTAAGGTTTTATATGGTTGGAGGCACAAGTCTCATATTTATTAGGATAAAATTGGAGAAAGAGATCATTTAAAGACTATAGTAGGTCTAGAGTTGACTCAGAGAATGATTGAGCAAATTAAGGTCATCAGACAGAGAATAAAATAGACCCAAGATCGATAGAAAAGTTATACTGATTTGAGACGTAGGGAGATAAAGCTTCAAGTGGTTGATAAAGTATTTTTAAGAGTTACTTTCTATTGGTAGGTTCTCAGGCTTGACAAGAAAGAAAAACTAACTTTTAGATTTATTGGCCCATATAAAGCAGTCATGGCAAGAGGTAAGTATTTCCTTGCCTCTTTCTTTAATTTCCAAGCATGGGTTTATTGATTGTTTGGAATATGCTAATGTTTCCAACATGATTTATGAATGTATGACTTGCTCGTATGATGATATGATGAAAATGAAGTGATTATGATAGTGGTTGTTGCCTATGAATGTGTTTAAAGCATATATGCATATATGTATGTGCTTTTTAAGAGTTTTAATTTTTAATTATGATATTAAGTGTTATTGGTGAAATTATTTTTGTTTTTTGGGGTGTTGAATATGGATGAAATGAGTTGATTATAGTTATATTAAGCATTGGATAGGATTCTGCAAGTTTTAAGGATGGATTTGTCAAAACAAGGCAAGACACACTCCTATACGCCCTTGCAAATGCAAGATCATGATCGTGTATGTTAATGTCACGCCCGTACATCTGCAAAAATTTAGAAATAAAGTTGAAATAATAGAAGCTCAAATGACTGGTACACGACCATGCACCTTCATGCATGCCCATACGCCTAACTTTCACACCCATGTATTAAGTAGAAAATTGATAATTTACCTTAGAATAAAGCACAAAACATAAGAAACTTATTATAACACTTGTAACACATTATATTAGGATAAAATAAGAGAAAATGATGCATCATACGTATATCATGACATGACATACCATACCAATAGTTTCAAAAATGGATCTAAAGATCCAAATGCATGTTTTTTAAGTTAGAAAAAATACGATGCTCTGAATATCTTTTAGGGGTGGATATGAGGGGGCACCTATGAGTTATATACCCACTAGAGAGGGAGCTAACATTAGTATACGTTGGTTTGCATCTAATTATCAGTTTTCAGTTTATAGTTCAATTTTAATTTTAGATTTCAGTTGACTGAGTAAGAGTTAGGAGGTTGAAAATTCACATGGCCAGCGTGTCGAATCACTATATTCATCAATCTGAACAATACTATAGATTTTTAGTTATATTATTTTAAGATATATTTTTAGTTTAAGATCTTCAAATCTTTATAGATATTTTCAAATAAATAAATATGTTTTTAGAAATTTAGCTCAAGGGCACATAACATGTTTCAACATGACTTCATACCATGACATTTATTTCATGGCATAGGATATAGTTTCAGCTCAAAAATAAGAACAAGTTATATTCAGAATAATAAGCAAAAGAGAGCTAATACAACTAAGAATTCATAATTCATAATAACAGTTAAATTAAGCTTAGATGAGAGTTCAAATTAAAGTTTTGCTTGGGTTAGAAAGAAGTAAGAGATACTTATTGAGTGAGTTATCACTCACCCCTTTCTTTTTCCTTCTTCTTTACAGGTTAGTTAGATAGGAGTTGCTGATGCTTGGGTTAACTATAGCTGTAGGGAAAAGACTCCAATTTTGATTTCAGAAGACCTGTTAGGGTTTCCACGTGCATGTAGTTTTCAAACCATGCTTATACAGGCACATACATGTATTTTTGTACATCACATACATATACATATAACCTCTCATATATGTATACATATAAATACACACACACACACACACATATATATTATAAGTTTTAAACCTATCATTTTATTATTTATTGTTTTTAGCTTCCACTTGCATGCTTTTTCAGCTAGCTATTTTTTTGTAGGATTCTTGCTGTGTATATCAAATTAAGTATTTTTTTAATATAAAGTAAATAATTAGTTTACTTACTTGTATAAATAAGTAAAGGGCTTAGTAATAGTGATATATACAACTTCGGGTTTTATAGGCAAAAACTACATCTTATTTACTTGATCTAGGATTAATGAGTAATATTTGATGAAAGTCACCACCAAAAACAACAACTTTGCTACCAAAGGGTAGATCCATGTTGATAGGATTTGTAATCCTCAAAACATCTCTTAGTGTTCTGTCTAAAGCTTCAAAACAATGCTTGTGTACCAATTTACTTCCTTGTTTAATGTTGCATGTTGAATCTTCTATAATAACCAATAGAATCTCAAATGTAAAATGAGCAATTCTACCTCTAAGAATAAAAAGAGATGTTTTTCCACTTAATGCAATAGGAAATAATATTTCGCCTTTTGACCTTAACGTAGAAGACATAAGAGTTTTGTCTGTTTCCTCCCTTTACTGGAAGTAATGTGTCTGAAAGTGGCATGGTAAGAAAATTTCTCGAACATTTCCCATTTCTCTTTAATATCTTCTCAATTTCGGCCAACGCATAAATCTTCGATTGATCATTACTCAATTGCAAATCTATTTACATGATTAAAGTCACATAGATAATGACAAAAATTAATTACATCACGTAAAATTTGTATAGAAATTAATCAACAAAATATGTGCATGTTATTGAAAAAAATATTGAAGTTTAAATTTACAAACAATATACAGTCAACGATAGCTGAAATGGAATTTTAAAAAACAGAAATAATAAATAATTTTAATTTAAAAATGTTAAGAAATTAAACTTAACATAAATGAATTTTTTGAAATTTGACTAAAATAAAAAAATCACAAAAGGAATTCAAATTTGTGCAATACTGGCAAAAGAACAAATTAACAAAATTAAGTTATTAGGCAAAAGAAATAAAAGATCCAATGAAGAAATAAAAAACGAAAATAAATTAAACTTAAAAGAAATTTTTTTGTTAACAAATTCAACTTGAAAAACTGTTTAATTGTGTTTTTTTTAAATGAAAAAGTATGCAAATTCTATAATTTTGTTTTACAAAATCATATATCTATAAAACTATGTATAAAAACCTTCACATATCAAATCACATACAATGTACAAAAAAATCATTTACAAATTTTGGTTAAAAAATACAAAGTTAATGAAGTTACTGTAAAATTACCTTGATGCTGGAGAAGGTTTCGTTGCTTATGAAGAATGTCTTCCAATAGAAGATTTGATGACAAAATATTTACGTATAGATATTGCAAATAATTACCTGAACCTCAAAATGATGCTCCTGAAATACAGCCAATGTATTTCTTGTCATCTTCTCATAAGCCTAAAGAATAGCATGCATCCTTAAAAGTTGGATATAGAGCCACATTAGAAGTTGTAATATCATCGTAAAATGTTGGCCCTTTAACTATGTTCATCCAAAATCCTCAAGTAATACAATACAATTCCCCAACACCTTTAGAATGTAAAACATTCTACCAACACAATTTTCTACGCTGCCTTGCGCAGCATTTCTTCTTATTTTTTAAACCATTACTTTCAGTTGAATCTTTCCAAACAAACTTCTGAGGAAACTGAGCATAGTTTAGGTCTCTAGCCTCTGGAAACTCTTTGTTAGCCTTCATCCGTTGCAAAAACATTGAATTGTCTTCTCCACACCAATTCACAACTGAATCAATTGAATCATCATCTTCAAGAACAACTGTTTGTCCTTCTAAAAGATGGAAACTCAATCTCTCAACTTCTGGTTCCCAATAATTAATAGGAAAAGCAAAAATTCTCCAAGATGCCTCACTTGGAGAAATATATATACATAATACATCTTAATTTCATCAGATGTTTCTTTTGCATTATTTTGATAAAAAGAAGCAGTGATCCGATCATGTCCCTTGTTTATTTACTTGAGCAAATATTTAATTGATCTTGACTGATTCACCACTCAACGTTAATGTGAGCTTTATATTTTAGCCTCAAATGTGGGTTGTATGAAACAACAAACTTATTGTCAATTATAACACCATTCTTAACAATTCTTCCATTACCTCTTCGCTTGTACAGGGGACAACCCTCTCCATCTATAGCTGTTTCATCATTAAATCATTTTGGGATGGTGCTTAGAACACTTGCCATCCATAGACGGTGATTTGCTGTTTAAGGTACCACAAGGACCATGAATCATGCAATTTGTAGCTGCTTCATATAGAGTTGGATATCTTTCCTTATGGGGTATCTTCGCTGACATTATTTTATCAATATCGTAACCAATTGGACGCTTGCCCTCTGAATGCAAGCATAAGGAAGTCGATGTTTTTGGGATTCAACTGTACTATCTTTAAAAAAGGGAAATTACCATAATCAAGTTATTAGTAATCAAATGAATCAAACTTACAAAAAATGGGAATACAAAACAAAACAAAATCAATAAAGAAAATAAATTTGAAACGGAAAATGAAAATAAATCATTAAAAAAAAAATTGATCGACAAAATAAAATAAAAAATATAGATAAAAAGAAAATGAAAATATTAAACAAAAATTAAATAAAATAATAAATAGTTTTATAATAAAAAGGAAATATATAAAAGTTAAAATAAGCTAATTAATTAATAAAATAAAATGAAAGAGTGGAAATATTGAAAATAATTATGATTAAAAAAGGAAATAAATTAATTAAGAAAATAAAAATGGAAACAAGAAAAACTACATGCTTTAACTCTCCCAAATATCCCATTGTGCTTCAGGTCTTGAACTAATAGATCCTATTTCATTTTTAAAACCTATAGACTAGATCTGGTCTATCTTGGGGACTAAGGCCACATTGATTAACGAATCTTTGTATTTCAGGCCACTTGAAATTGCAGGTGAAGGTAATAAAAAGCTTAGGATATGCAGCCCATTTAAATATAGCCATTGCATCCTAATAATCTTGTATCATGTACCTAGTAATGAATAAATAACATATATGTCAGATAATATGGTTTCATTATGATGATGTATCAATTAAAACACAAATATGTTACAACAAAAGTACAAATTATATTTAAAAAACCGAGCTCGTACGCCTTTTTTTCTTTTTTTTGGGGTACGGTTAATAGCTATTAAAGTGAATCATATTGCCAAAACAATATAGTAAAATAAATTATGTATCAATTAACTCAATAGCATTTGCATAATATTTAGTAAAATAAATGACAAACTTTAAGGTGAACCATTTATTTTTAAAAATCATATGGTTTCAGATTTAAGGCGAGATATCATTTGCCTTGCACCACCAACATAAGAAGACGGTAATATAATTCGTTTGCCTTGTGATGAGGGATCTGTTTCTCGCCTCAATACAACTTCTCTTAGACCTTTATACATTTCTGCTCTTAGTTTCTTTTGATTCATTCTAATAAATGTCAGTCTTTCAACTTTCATCATAGTGTATGAATCAACTAAAAATTGTTGAAATAATTTCCTTGAATGCAAAATTGTTGCAAAATCATTATTTCTATGTTGGATCCTAAAAGAGAAAAATTGTCGCATACTGAGTTGTCCCCTCTTGACTTTGTTGATTTGCCCTCAAAAGTGTTTCCCTCCTATACCCATCTTTACCATGTGGAAAATGTAAAGGATACCGCAATGCAAGCTAAGATGGATGCAACTTGTTGGTTCGCTTCAATACACTATTTTGAGTCTCTACTATGATGTCTCTATTGTTAGCATAGATTCCAACATCACCAACAAATAAACCAATTACTTCGAAAGCAGAAGGTAGATTATACCTTCAACTATTAGAATTTTTTTGTAAGATTGACAAAGAACATTGTGGCAATCAAGCATCTTCTTTAAATCTTCAATAATAGATTCATCAAATGTTGATGAATTATTGGTTGACTTGTTAAAAATTTTATGAGAATAAAAAAAGTCAGTAAATATTGTTAAAACAATAATTCAACTCAAACAAAAAATCATGTATAAAATATTTACTACAAACCTAATAACACTAATTCTATTTTCAACTTCAGTTTTAATATCGTAAATGTATAGTTGTGCAAACTTTTGAGATGATCTTAAGTCTGGTAATAAAATTCCAATTCTATGACATGCTTTTAGTATGGTAGAACCGAGACAATAGAATCAAATGATTGATCGTGCTTTTTATTTGTGCATAGTGGTAATTATACTAAAGCAGGTTTATAATCTTGGTATCACCATGAAACCTTTGGGACACTAGTGATGGTATAAGGATTATCATAATGTATGTGATTTTATCAAAAGACGACATTGGTTTGCATATATTGAGGTTATTGGTATAATATGGTCTCTACACATTAGTGCATGATTTGAAGATCATATCACTAGACTAATTGAATGATAAGGATCCTATATAAAGTATGCTCTATAGTATCTATAGAACAATCTTGGGTATATCCTTCAAATCGAAATCTATTAGATAGTCTTACAATAAGAATGATATTATTTGACATCATCAAACATACCATCATAAATGAGGTGTTATAAAAATGACTGATTGGCTTCATCATGATCAATATGAAGGCTATAGTAGATCGATAAAGGATTTTTCAATCCTAAACATATGAAAAACGTCTTCGTTGAGTATGTCTAAAACCATTAAGTCCATGACCATAATTAGATCGGTCAATTTCGTATCCAATATCTTTTATTTGGATATATGTGCATGTAAGGGTTTTTTTAGGTAGACACACATCTATATCTTAACCTTTTGAGACATGATAACAATGATATTATATTGTACATCAACTATCAAGTTGATCAAGCTCAAAAGATGTTTGCTACCACTCAACTATTTAGATGGTCATGATGTTTTGTTAAAGGTTGCTTTTAATCTATATTTAGATCTAACTTATATCTAAATACTTTTGAGTTAGTAGAGAGCTTATGGGTCATACATATAAAAGAGTCAATGGCTTAGAAGATAGAGGATTATTGTCCTAGTATTTATGTTTAAGTGTTATTGCGTATAACTTACTGGTGCAATTTTAATTAGATTGAGAAGTCATGTGTTAGATTTTTCCGTGATGCATGATCATGTACATTATACTAGTATTATTATGCATCTAGATGGTTAATAGAATTTGGGCATTAGGATAGAATATTCAATTAACTTGGTTAAAACAAGTTACTATTAACACATAACAGTGCAACATGCTGTATGTCCATGCTTGCAGTAGTTAATGCATGGGTGGTGGACCTTGAATAGTATGCCTTATCATGCATAGACAGTGCAAAGGCAATGTGTAGTGTCTAAATGCAACACATGACCATGTAGCTTGAGTGTACTGTCATATAAAAAGATAGTATAGTCATGTAGGTCATTGACACGATCATGTACTTGTTCTTATAGATAACAAAACACTTTTATTGGTCAAGTGTTCATTTGCATAAGCCTTTTTATTATCAAAGAAATATCCAAACACATTTAAACACTTGACATATATATAAGCTACCCAAACATATATATAACCATATACACATTCCAAACTGGCATCCAAAAATATACAAATCTCTATAAAAGCTACTCTATATGAATATTACTAGTGCCATAAGTCTATTGACAATCAGGTAAGCAAAAGATAAGGTCATCATAAGTAGAATTTTAAAAAAGGCATATTATAAGTACACTTTCTGAAAACACCTTATGTTTGTTTCTTTTTTATTTTTCATCCATTCGATAAACGTAATCTTACTCTAAAATTCTTGAACTTTGTGATGAGTTTTAAACTTTGCTAAATAAGCACCCTTCTAGTGGCCATCAAATTCCTATTAGTGGTTTCGGAGCCATCGTCTTCAAATGTATAAAAACCATATCTGTGATTTTATGTTTAATATACTTGTTATTGTATTTTTAATATTGATATAACATGTTGAATATGGTTATTAGGTAAATATGTCAAATTATTAAGTTTTTGTTTTTTATGATTATATTGATATATTACAAATACTTGATTCATACGATTATGCAAATCGGGTTGAAAAGAAATTTCTTGAAATGATTATGGTGTTTCATGCCAATAATAATCATTTTTGGTAATGCCTTTGCCAAAATGGGTGATTTTTTTTTTACCATTTTCATCACTAGAAATCTAAAAGAAATATGTCAAGCATAGTTGTGAATATTACGAGAACAGTGTCATGTAGAACACAATACATAGGGCTCACATTTGTGTATTGACTCTATATGTCAATGCATGATCATGCTTATTAAAATGCACGATCATGTTGAATCTTATAACCTGTTCATGTGTAAGTCATGTGCATGTCGTGTCCTTACCTGTGTAGGTGTCTAAAATTTTTTAAGGTTTTAGATTTTTATACGAATATGATTGTGCATGACGAGCACAGGAACATATGTGGTAAATTTGGATCTAGCAAACTATGTCTCACCATACACATTTGTATGTGACATGTTTTTTATGTTTTGACTTGGTTAACCATCTTGAGGCCCAAAATGTAATTTTCACATCAATTAGAGGTCTATTCATAATTTTGTTAAATTATGGAGACTAAACTATAATTTGAAACGTGATTAAATTAATTAAAGTTAATGTGATTTAATTTTAATTATATATATATATATATATATATATATAATTGTTTTTATATATGTATGGTGCTCTGTGTACAAGTTTGACTGACTTATATATGTTTGAAAATTTTTGGGATTGTATATTGTAAATTTAAAATAGAACTTGCAAAAGAAAATTTTTGGGATTGTATATTGTAAATTTAAAATAGAACTTGCAAAAGTTGCCTTCTCTTATGACTTTTAGATGTAATTTTTCTTCTTACCTCCCTGCCCTTATATGTAATATAAGGTTTTTGAATTTGCTATGTAAGATTTAAAATAGAAGCTACTTGAAAATTTCTTAGAAATATGTAACTAGAAGGCAAAATTTTATAAATTACTTAAAGACCTGAAAGAAAGGAGGGATAGATTCTTAGAGTCTTAGGATTGAAGAACTAAACCTAGGTTGTTGGTTCCTTTGGCTCAAGGCCTAACTTTAATTTGATACTCATACACCAGAACGTTTATTTTATGTCTCGTAGTATACATGTTTTAGGTTTTATTTTGCAAAATATCAACTCACATATAGACTAAAATTTGATGAGACCTAATAATAAAAAACCTTCAATAAATATTAAGTCATGTAAAGCTTTCTAATACAACACTACTAAAATATGCCCTTGTTTGTTGGGACCTTGTTTGCCAAAGCGAAGTGTAAAATTCTACTAGGTGGAAGATTGGTTAATGGTTATAATTGGGTTTAACATAACTAATACAATTCAATATATTCGCCAAATCAAGGGTAGAATATATTAGAGGTTGTTGAGTAAGGGTGTATTTATTGTTATGCGATGATATGTAGTATCTGAACCACTTATATAGAGAATCACAATTGAGGTCATCATGATTTGTTAAGGTAACTCTTGACTTAAGATCTTAAGCTTTTAATGATTGGTTTGATTGACTTACCTATTCAAATTAACTTGGCTTGTTTGTCAACGTAAAGGTTGAGTTAATTTAATAGGATCTCATTTTGCTAGGAAGTCTATCGAGATTTCTTAAGTGAAACAGCGAAGGCTATTAACTTGAGAAAAATATTGAGTGCATTTAATAAAAACTTAATTAAACATATTATTAATAATTAAACTAATGAACTTTTATTTATACATGTAGAATCAAAAACCACAATGGTAACAACTTTACTACTTTTCATTCTGGAAAAGGAAAACAAACTTAAGGGTGTCAACTTCTTTGATTGGTATAGGAACTTATGCATAGTCTTTCATCAAGAAGAAAGGTTGTACATCCTTGAAGGGGAAAAACCTCAAGATCTTAATCCCGATACCATTGATGTCAAAAAGTACATTTATGAAAAAAAATCTAAAAGACTTTATAAGAGTACAATATCTTATGTTAGCTTTTATGTTGCCCAAACTGTAAATACAACATGAAGAAATGGATGCATAATATATTCTTTAGCTTTTGCAAGAAATATATGATACTAAAAAAAGAATCGAATGTTATCGAATAAGCTCAGCGGTATTCAGTTGTAAAATGCAAAAAGGTGTATAGGTTAGCACTTATGTAGCCAAAATAATAGGATATGTTGAGAGGCTAGCTAGCTTACGCTTCATTATAGACAATGAGCTAACAACAAACCTTTTGCTAAACTTTCTTCCTCTTTCGTGGTCGAGTTTTGTAATGAACTTCAACCTAGCAAATAAGGAGACTACTTTGGTTGAATTGTTGGGCATTATCTAGACTGTTGAGCAAGATATGAATATGGGTAAAAGGAAAGATGTGCTTATGGTTGCTACCAAAACTAAAGCCAAGGAAAAAGGAAAGGCTAAGGCTAAGCTTAAACCCAAGGCCTAAGTCTAGATTCCAACCCCTATTACTCTTCAGTCTATAGGTGGTATGAGAAAAAGAATGGTTGTTTGCTTTTTTTTCGTTGCAGATCGGGCTACTAAAGGAAACATTATAAGGCTTTCCTTGAAAAGAAGAAGAAGTCAGCTATTTCTTCCTCAATTATGTTTTATATTAAGTTTAACCTTACTTTTGAGTCATTATTGACTCGAGATGTGGTACTCTTATCACTTATGATATAGAAGGGCTAAGACAAAGTAGATTGCTCAATTGAGAAGAGGTAGACCTATAAGTTGGGAACAAAGTAAGGATTACCACTTTAGTTATAGGATCTTATATGTTGTGTTTGCCTTTTGAGCTTATTTTGGAACTTAAAAAATATTATTATGTACCATCTACTTCTAGAAATTTAATTTTTGTATCCTCTTTGGATAAAAAGAGTTTTTCATTCTCAATTACTAATAGTACCTTAATTATTAGCTTGAATGGTATACTCTACGGAATAACACATTCGATTTATGGTTTATACATTCTAAATATGGATAACAATTAAGTCTCAATATAAGTAATAAACAAATCAAAACCAAATTGAATCTTATATATTTGTGGCATTATAAACTTGGGCATATAGGCTTGAAACATATTTCAAAGCTCCAATTCATTGGGATTTTGCAATCATTTGACTTCCAAACTTATGATGAATGTGAATCATGCCTAATAATAAAATGGCATTAAGTTTTCATGATTATATTAACTTTATTTGCTTATTAGGTATTTTTTCTATACTAAACCTATGACTTTATAATATTTCTATTTAGATGCGAGTGGTGTAGTTGTTGGAAGAGGTCACACGCACGCATGAAGTCAAAGCACACTAGTTATAGGATGAATTTATTGTTTTGGAGATGTATATATATATATATATATATATATATATATATATATATATATTAGCTAATTTTGGAGATATGTACATGTTAATTGCTTTTGGGGGTGGGTATATGTATATAAAAATAAAGTATTGTTAGCCAAAAAATAGTTCCACTGTGTGCAAGTCCAATTTCAAAGGTTTTAAACATTTCTATTTATTTTAGCACTTTTTTGAGCACAGTAGAATTCCTAAAAACTCTTAGTATGCAAAATATGACTGGATATATATGCAAAAAAAATGAAATAAAATGTGTTATATATGTTATACATATTTTAAGTTTTTTAAAAACTGAAAATTCTCTAATTTTTTTTTTTGAAAACTCTTTTCTTTCTCTGCTGATTGGCTTAGGTAAAAGAATGAGAATCCATGACCATAAAATCTAACTTTGTTTACAATTCTCAACTTACACACACTTTATCAAACTATAACTAAACTCTAATTTAAAGTTGCTCACTAAGAACTATAAGTATATAGGGCTGCTTTGTGGGTTCCCCATTGCATTAGTCATAAAGTAAATTCTGTAATCGATTAACTTTTCTAAAATGAAAATAATCTGCTCTAAAAACCATGTGTAGAAATGTAATAATTGAACACATGAATATAAACTTTGTTTTTAAAATTCATGCGACTCATGACAGGATGGTCACATGAAATGCAATATGTAGGTAAATACACTCTAATGATATGCATAAAAGAGAATTGTTCTTTACTTTCTATTTTTACTATGTTTCTTTGTTATTTTTCTAAAATCTCATTTTTGTTTCTAATTCTAAACTCTTTATCTTTTTTTGCACTAACTTCTCTTACTTTGCCTGGTACTCAAAACCATACTCAAGTACATAGTACATCCCTTTATGTAACAAACTTTATACCATGATAATTTAGTATACCATTTACACCAGAAGAATATCTATACATCATGATTTAATATTAAGTTACAAACAATTTACTAATGAAACAACATGTTAAGGCTGAAACTAGCACTTTCTATTAACCCAAAATTTTTTCAATTTAACACCATATATCATCTTTTTTTTTTTTTTTTTTTTTGAGTAAGTAAAATTTATAAACAAAAAAACCAAGGCAAAGCCTTAACAACCACAAAGCATCAGGAGACAAAGATTAGCCAACCAAACCTAAATTTGTCCCTTTTAAGAGCCTATATACAAACAACCAAGATAGAGCTTAAGAAAGACCCAGGCTTAAAGCCAAAAACTCACCTCAAACTATGTACATATAATAAGAGCCTATGACAAAAACCAAGGCTCAATAAAAACAATAAATATCCCCAACCCCTTTAGAAGAAAACCCAGCCTGCCCAAGAAATTGAAAAGATAGTTCAAATCCAAGGACCAAAACGAATATTTCCTTACTTCATTCATCTGCTTCTAGCCCACTATGCACCAAGCCTACCTAATAGAAGACATTACAACCTACTTGTGCCTTGTGATCCCATAAACCCTTCCTACTCCCTCTGGCCTGGTCCAAGCGATTGACTTTCTATAATCCATGATCTATCAGGCCAAGGACAAGTTTGTAGGTTGAACAATAAAACACCTTACCTATATTGTTCTATAAAAGCCCACTATTACTACTAACGCAAAATGCCTACCTAGACAATGCAACCCACCAAACCAAGGAGATTCGAAACACCTATAAGTTATCCCCCTTCCATAAGTCCACCACTATGGCCCGTAAAGCTTTCCTTATTTCTCAAAGCCTAGCCTAATAGAAAGCCCCTATAAAAACTTAAGCAACCAGCCTAAATAATCTATTTCTTAACAACCAAGATATTAAAAAAAACATAAATAAAAGGAGCCAAAATTGTAATAATAATAGAAACATTAAGAGCTCTAAACCAAAAGTAGATACAAATTAACTCTATATAATACTTCCCAGTATTAGAATAAGAAAACTTATAGGCCTTTAATAAGAACACCATGTCATTTAAAGAACTAGCTTGCAATAAGGATAAGACCTTAACCAAGTACTAGCATTTACTAATCCTAAAGAGTTTATACCTATAACTCTTTTACAATTTAGCAACCAAAGTGTCTCTCTTAAAGTTGAACCACTTTTTCACTATAAAAAACTACCACTTACTAAAGTTCCTTCACTCCATATTCTTGACTAGAATTGCCTTCCATTTGTAAGCTTCACTAGACCACACATAAGCCACTTTGCTATCAAGAATAGCTATAAACTTAGGTAATCATTAATGTTATATACACAATATATGTATATAGTACATGTACCAGCAATAAAGAATCATGCCCTTAAACTTTACTTTAGGGAAAAAAGAAAACATGCCAAGGTTAACAACTATCAAATAAAATTTACCTTGCCTTTCAATATAACCCATCTAGTCCATCTTATTGCCTAATAATCCAAGCAAGAAGTTAAGTCTATACTTCTTATCCTTATCCTTTCAATCTATATACTTTAAACCTGCATTCCCATACTTATTATGTTGAGCAAAGGGTAGCAACTTAGCTAAACACTTAACCATATACATACACCATATGTCATACATACTCTAACTTAAAAAGGAAAAAAGGTTACGAACTCTTTATGTGCTACTTTTTAAACACAAGACAACTCATATAAAGTCTAAACATGTTAGACAAATTAGCTTCCACTAGCCCTTTTACCTTTTATACATTATAAAATCGCCAAGGGTTAGAAGCAAGCCTAAAGAAAGAAGAAGTAAACCACTAAAAAATAACCTGTAAAATAATAAACTAGTTAGTAGTTAAAAGTTCTCTCTTTTCACTATTAAAGCATATCCTAAAAATTATTATGGATTATATACCACTCAAAGCTATTATAACCTGTCATCATTTGTCCCTCTTGCATTTAATAGATTTCAAGGACACTCAAAGACAATTAATATACTTGAATACATTATTCAAAAGAAACCAATCAGAAGCAATTACTGTATTAAGACTTGAAGAGAAGAAACTAGACAACTCAACCTTTTTACCCTTGATAATTCTCTTAACTAGGATACAAGTATGCTTTTTGAATAGGTTAGGCCTAACAAAGACTTTAATGTTCCTCCCATACCAAATGAAATAATTAGTAACACCTAGACTCAACTTGGCCATAGTAGACATTAAGGAGTCATCTTTCTAACCCCTAGCTATCTGCTGATAATACCTATTCTATCCTAGACATCTATAACAAAGGTTGCTTAGGATTGTAACACTATTTAAATATGTTGATTATAGTCACATTAAAAAAATTAGTGGTTAATATTTTCATCATACATATCACGTAAAACACATCTAGAGTTAAAACACATACGATACGTTTAAAGCTTGTCCTTTGTATTTAATCATCCGAGGGATAAACTTCTTATGCCATATGAGGCGGACCTATTCAACTTCTTCTTCTTTGATTCTGAATTCATTTTATATAGAGTTAATGGTATAAACTCCTTCCCTACTAGGTTTCTAAATAATCTTATCTATTCCTCCTAAAGGATTACTAAAACTAGCACTTTTAACTTCTATTATATCACAAGAATTAGTAACAATCAATTTATATTCCCTACACTTAATAATCTCTTTAAAATCTAAAATTGTAGATGATCTTCTTATTAAATTTAATTGCTAAAGTACCTAGAGGAAGCCAGTTTTCCCACCAAATGTGAGTATGTTTTCCATTGCCAACTAAGTAGGAGACCTTATCCTGAATGTCCTTCCTAATTTTGAGGAGAGCTTCTTTCACCACCAAGGGCTATCATTAGCATATTATATGTTCCATAAGCTTTTGTCCTTGATTTTGTATCTTTTAACTTAGTTTACCCAAATCGAATGACTATTGGTCTGAACAAAATTCCATAAATGTTTAATAACAGTAATCTTATTCTAGTCCTTGCTTAATCTTACACTAAGACCTTCTTCCACACATGGATGACATACCTCTTCCTAAGCTACTTTAGCTTTCCTACCATTCATCTTCACTCTACTTCAAAAGAAATTCTTGAGTTTAAAGTCAATTTTTTTGAAGACTTTGCTAGGTAGGAAGAAATGAGAGGCTCAAAACACTTAGATGCCATAAAAGATAGCCTTAATAAGCATGAGTCTACCAACATAAGACAACTATTTACTCTTCCAAGATAAGATGTATTATCTTATGTCATCCTTAAACATGTATTATTGCATAATTTTATATCGGGACTCAATCAATGATCAAAGTATGATAAATTTTTGAATATGGCATAATCTACATCACACATACATGTCATAATATCACAACTTTTCAACTTTAATTTAACTCAATTACACTCTTGAACATATGAATTGCAACATATACATATCAATTACACAAAAAACTATTTGTCATCAAACCTTAATTTTATCAAATTTGGGGTGAATGTTATACAAGCATATTGTACTTACCTCAAGCTTTGATTCTTCTTTTTCTCCTTCTTTTCACCACCTTTCTTATTTTCTTTCACCTAACCCACCATTAAAGAATAAGAGTTCATCAAGCCATGCATAGTTTTATCAAATTTCCTTGAAATTCTTACCTTAGTTAAGAAGATTACTAATATCTTTTACATTACTCTAAAGATTTGTTGGAAACTCCTTGGATTTGCCTTCAATTAGCTTTAAAATGAAGCACACATGGTAAGGAATAAGAGAAAGTGAATTTGGCCAAAAGAGGAAGAAGGTAAACCAAATTAGTGCATCTTTATCTTCTATATTTAATGACTAATTCTAAAAAAACCAAAATGCCCTTGCTTTTATTACTTAATTTCAACATAACCATAAGTCATTCTTATAATTTTTGTGGTAAATTAAACTATATGAACAAAACAAAAAATGGCTAAGCCTAAAATAACCTAAGCATTGCAAACTAGTAGTTGAGCCCATAAAAAAACATTAAGGTGAAACCAAAATAAAATAAAGCCCCCAACCCACTCTCTGGTAGGTATATTTAGGTTTCCACCTAGATAAAGTACAAGAGGAAGGATGAAGAGACAAACCAACCTAACATAAGCCTGGCCATCACCTTAGTTTTAAAGACTATGAACATATAATAATGATATACAATACAACCAATTATGTAATTAATCTTAACAAAAAAGGTAACACTAAAAGTAAACTTGTCCAAATTTAGTCAAATACAAAGGGTGGTAACATGTCGAATACTCCAAATTACTTAAAAAAATCTTTGTTATCCCTAAATACTAAATTATAGATAGGATGAGCAAGGGTCGATCCCACAGGGAATGATTTTGTAAACAATTATACTTTGATTTAATAGCAAACAATCTAATTGAAATGTAAAATGAAATGTGACAACTAATAAACAAATGTAAAAACAAAGAAAGAGGTTTGAGTCACAATTTGAATGAAATGTAAAATGCAGCAAATTAAAAATCAACTAATAAATAATATAATAATGAAATTCAATTCAAGGTTCATTTGTAACTATGAATTTCAACAAATTTTGACCTTTTGGCTAGTTGGTTTGATTATACTAAAACTATAAACCCTAAGTGATAGTATGTTTTGTCACTTGAGTCTTTCTTTCATTCACTAAATAACATAGGTTTGTTACTTAAAATCTAACCATTTATCAACCTATAGTAAGCTTTATAGATTTGATTAATCAACTATATCAAATTTTAGGAAGACAGAGGTTTATAAAAGCAATAATCACATGAGCTCGAATAATTTAACTTGTGCTAAGTTATCCTTAACAAATTTAGAAAATTTGTCCGAAATCCTATTATTAATTGCTATTGTATTGATTAAAATATAGATAAATACGAATTACAAACTCTAATCTTAGCAAAATTCAATTGTTCAATAAGGGATATTGAAATCAATAATCAAGCATTCATAATCTGAAACACTCAACCAGAATTA
This sequence comes from Anacardium occidentale, assembly GCA_026122585.1. Taxonomy (NCBI): domain Eukaryota; kingdom Viridiplantae; phylum Streptophyta; class Magnoliopsida; order Sapindales; family Anacardiaceae; genus Anacardium; species Anacardium occidentale. The sequence continues at coordinate 88,538 of JAJEJH010000327.1, read as the reverse complement.
GGGAGAATCATTTTAACATACTAGAAGCTTAATCCATTGAAAAAATCACTGGTTTCAAACTTCCTTAGAATTGAAATTGTTGTCTAGCCTCTCATGATTTCAAGTACACCAAAGAAACACAAAAAAAAAAAAATAAAAAAAAAATGTCTCTCTCTATTATGTGGCATCTTCTCTTCAACTCTCTTTGTCACTTAAGGTTTTTCTCCCTGCCCTAAAGGCAAAGTTCAGTTTTTATATTCACAGGTATTTTAGACTCTAATAGCATTTTTGTAGCTAGTTTTGGGTGGAAAATAAGCTTTTTGGACTCAGGTCTCCTTATAAAAGGTGTAGGTATATTCCTCAGCTTTCCAACACATTCAATTTTAGCTCCAAAAGAGGCTTATAGCTCAAGTTATAGGCTAAAAACCAGAACTGGCCTAGAATGATGTCTCCATCTCATACAGGTGTTATACTCGGATGTGTTTACTAATTTGACCTTCTAAATGATAGATCTAGGCATTGATCTTTTCATATGAATTATAGCACTAGATATATAGATGAATTTGGCTTTTTGAATCACCTTTTTGGAATTCGAAAGCTTTTATTATACCATTTTAAATCTCTAGGGGGTCAGACTTGAGGACTCTAATTTTCAACTCTAACTATACATTAACGTTTGAAGGCCCAAAAAAATTTGAAACTCTATGAGCCATACCTTTTTTAAAAGCTTAAGAAGTCTAATTTAATTTCAAAGAGGGCTTGAACACCAAAATAGAATTCTAAGATGATTACAAATCTACAATAAGCCAAAAAGGTCTAAAAGTGAAAATACTGGAATTTCCTAATTTAAAACACAATTTACCAATATACTTCCACCAATGTCTTTTAAACAAAATCATCACAAATAAAGTTAAAAGACATCAATTAATTCAAATAAAATAAATGTACAAGAAATTAAAAAAATGGTTAATTATAAGTCTATCAAAGGGAAATGTATATTATACAAGTATGTCCCTTAGCATAAGAAAAGCAAACAAGAAATAGTCACATAGCATAATGCTAGAATTCTGCCAGCCACTAAAACCCGCCACAAAGCCTTTTAAAAGCCTTTAAGGTAAAACTAAATATAGGCCACAAAGTAATAGCAATGATTCCCAAATTGGCCTTCTAAAGTCTATTGAAATAGTGGTTATTAACAAAAAAATCAATGCAAAAGTCCTCTATCCATAGAAGCACAAAGAAATGACTCAAAGTTGCTAAAAAAACTAGTCTGTTTTATAAAGCCTACAGTAAGCCTATCATGATCAAGGAGAACTAGTAAAGATCTATTAATTCCTTCACTTTATAATCTCGAAAGTAGACCCTCATATAAGTAGAAATGCCTAGCAAGGATGTCTAGTTAAAGTCCAAGAGAAAAGCCAATAGGAAGATAGAGAAAATAGACTGAAAAAATTAAAAAAATAATTAACCCAATCCTAGAAATTTTTCCAAAAATCATTGATTATGGAATAGTCTTCATGAATAGTGAAAAAATCAATCCTAAGCCTCTAATCATGACCAAAATTGTTCTAGCAATTGAGAGTGACATTCTTTCAAAAGTAATTATCCTCTCTAGGCCAAAAACTAATTTTGCTTCAAATGCCAAAATCAATCAAATGAGCATGCAGAGGAAACTGTCATATGATTATTAAGTGTGCATGTAGAGAAGGCTACCCTATGAATATATTGCCAGAACTAACTAGATACATAGCCATTAAGAAGTAACAAGCCTTAAAATTTAGCATATTTTTGCCTTTAGAATTGAAGCACAGTCATAAAAAGTTATTCTTTTAAACCAAGTAAACTTGCCCTCCTTGGGTTAAAAGCAAGAAGACAAGAGTTGTTTCCTATCTTCTCCAGCCTTTTATACCTATTATGAATGTAAACTTGCAAAATAACAAACTAGTTAATGTGATAGTCTAGAGTACATGGTCTAAACATATCCTAAGTAAGAAATAAATTACTTTCACAATCAAGAAAAGTTAAGATTTTTAAAAGAAGTCTAGAGGAACCAATAAGATAGAGGATATAGTGCTTGCAAAAAACCTTTAAAGGAGTTCTTATCCCAACAAAGAAAGAGCTATAAGAAGCAACAAGGAAAAAACTCCACCAAACCATGCATAACTTAAAAAATAGAAAGAAACCATGAGAAAGTTAGAGCAGAACATTAAAAGAGAGGGGAATTGTTCCACTTTTTTTCCATCAACTGGTTATCAATAGTGTCCTTAATTCTCAAAAGCTACTTACCTTTATCTCTCACATGTCTCAACATAGTCTTTTGAAGACGCTCTTTAGACTTGTTAATATTGGAAAAAAAAATTCTTTTGTTGTCTTCTTTTCGTAAAAAGTACACCATAATGCCCAAGCACATTTTAGCCAAGATTTGGTAGAAAAAATTCTCTTTCTAATCCTTTGAAATATTCTCAATGTACTTCTCTCAAGATTGACTAGAATAATATGTAATTAGCTTTCTCATAAGCACTTTCTAAATATCACCACTAAATTCATATTTGAAGAAAAGATGACTACTATCCATATTTTGCCTTTTATAAAAAAAAAAAAAAAAAAAAACACAATTAGAGTTCTTAATTAGAAAAACTCTTATCAATTTGTCCTTAGTGGTAAGTCAGTTTTTAGTAGCAAGCCAAAGAATAAAGGCATGCCTAGGGATGAACTTTTTATGCCAAATAAATGAGCCTAATACACTTTATCCTTTCTTCTTCTCATGAGATTCCACATCTAATTAATAGAAAATTTACCTTGACTATTAGGCAACCATACCACAGAGTCCTCACAATCTTTAAGAAAAAACAGAGACTATTTCTTATTTCCATAAGCTCAGTAGTATTAGTAACAAGCCAATTCCATTTGTTTCCATCATTGATGACTTTAACCTTAGCTTGAATCCCAATATCATGTCATAAAAAATCCTTATACCAAATTTTTCCATTAATAGGCCAATAGGATGCCAATTATGAATCCAATGTCTTGTGTGCTTACCATTGCCGATAGAGTTCTTAATATGATTCTTGATACTTTCCCTAATTTTCAAAATTTTCTTCCACCACCAAGGGTTGTCTTCAAAGGATTTAGCTCTTTAAAAACTTTTTTTTTTCAATCTATTTGCCTTGATCCATTTAACCTATGAAAAGTGAACGTCTCATATATGGTTAGCCATAGCTACCTTATTCCACTCACCGTTTCTCATAATACTTGATCCTTCTTCCTCTTTAGGCAAACAAACTTCTTCCCAAGTAATCATGGTTTTGCCCTCACTTTTATTCCCTTCTAAAGAAAGTTCCTAAGATGAGAATCAATATCTTTAAGGATTTTGCCAAGGAGGATAAAATGACATGTCTGGTAGATTGAAAAGAATAAGTCTTCCTACATAAGGTAAAAATTTGCTTTTCTAGAAACCAATTCTAGCCAAAATCCTCCCTACCATAGGCTTACAATCTTTCTTAGATAATTTAGAAGGAACTATAAGAATACCAAGATAAGAGAATAGAATAGTCTTAATTCTAAAGGCAAGGATACTCTCGAGTCTTTCCTTATCATGAGCATTGACCCTGATAGGTAAATATCACTTTTCTCTCTATTAGCCTTTAAACTATACCATTTCTAAAAAGTATCCAAAACCTTCTTAATTAAAATGATCAAGTTCTCATTATAAGAATACTAAGTCTTTTTTACACTCCTTCAAAGATAGATTACGTCTGTGTGACGCTAGTTTTTGCCACGTCAAGTGAAGACAGACTTGCCACTCTTGTTTAACCACCCTAAACATGGTCAAGAGGAGCGTACAATGGGTTTGTGGCCCATTATAGAGTCGCCACCCGAGGGTTGATTTAGAAAAATATATTTCGGTGAGGATGAACGATTTATGGATCCCTTACAGAGGACCCAACCTTTCTCACTTACCCAATATGTTGGGTTCGGAGAGTTAGGTACGACAATGGGAAGGTGTTAGGCACCCATACCGTATTGTTCGAAAACCGGCCTCTACTATCGTGGTGTGTTTATTATGTGCATTACCAAGTTTAATTAAATTCCCTTTTAATTATCATGTGATGTAGTGTATACAAAAATAAATCATCCACATTATAAAGATAAATATAAAAATAAATGATAATAATAAAAATAAAATAAAAAAATCAGAGAAAAAAATAAATAAATTATATCTCTTTTTCAATACACCCCTATACATTTAATCTAATCCTAAATAAGCCTAAATAAAAAAAAGAAATTCTACAAAAGAAATTGGTTAATGAATCTAATAATGACAAATGTGTGATATACACAAAAATATATGATATATGATGTAATATAACATATATACAAAAAACTTAATATACAAAATACTACATTTAACGTTAAAAGATACATGCATTTAATGTATAGAATGTAATATATGGAAACACTACCAATACTATATATGCACAGTATTAGGTATAATGTATATACACAACATAAACATTAAATGATGTATGCACTTAATGTGCAGAAATATAATATATAGAATTGATGCATGCATATATAAAATATTCATATTTTATACGTAAGGTATATCAAATGTACAAAAAAAATACGATATAATGTTAATAATATATTTATAAAATATACATAAAACACATATAATATAATATAGAATACGTAAAATACTAAAAATATACATACAATTATATATATATATATATATATATATATATATATAAAATCATATATAGATATATATACATAAAATATGTACAGTATGAAAAGGAAGAAAAATACAATATAATATTAATAATATATTTATAAAATATGCGTAAAACACATATAATATAATATATAATACGTAAAATACTAAAAATATACATACAATTATGCATATATATATATATATATATATATATACACACACACAAAAAATCATATATAGATATATATACATAAAATATGTACAGTAAGAAAAGGAGGAAAGGTAAAAAAGCGAGGCGCCTGTGTTATTTAAACCTTGAGTGCCAAGGAGGCATATCCTATCCTTCCATCGCCAGGGAAATCAAGTTCACTTGCCTACTATGAATCCATAATATTTATAATGCATATGAACAAGTCACAACATTTATTTCTACAGCATTTATGATGCATATCTATACACAGTATATCAATACATTTATAATATAATTTACCAAACATTTATTATGCACATACAGTATAACATATAATAAAATACCTACAGTATACATATATTTAAAATATGATATATATATATATATATAAAAAATACAATACACAGAAAATTACATCATTAATACATGTAAAATATAATTTACAGAATACTTATTATATATATACAATGTAACACACATATTCATAACACTAAAATACACATAAAATAAATATACAAAATACCTGTAAAATATAAAATATATAACAATATATAACATACAAAGAATATATACATTATATATGTCACGTAATATATAGCACATGCAGCATGCACACACAGATACACATATAAACAAACCACCCCACCCCCCTCCCTCTTTCTTAGAATGTGAATGTCCTTTCCTTTATATAGACTTCTTAAGGATTAGATTTATTTCAATTTAAATCCTAATTATCTAATAATTTATCTTAGATAATTCTAATTATTTTTCTAATTATCCTATTATTCTAATTATCTTATTAGCTCAATTATCCTAATTCTAATTATCTTATTTTAAATATCTTAATATCTAAATTAATTTAATTAAATTATCCTAATTGAATTAATCCTCTAATTATCCTAATTCTAATTATCCCATTAAATAAATCTTATTATCTCAACTATCATTTATCCTATTTAAATCTAATTATCTTAATTATTTTAAATCCAATTATCATAATTAAATAATTTATCCATCCTAATTAATTAAAATATCATAAAAATTAATTAATTAAATTAATATCCTAATTAAATTAAAACCTAAATAAAAAGTTTTATGGGCTTATGTAACCATGCTCCAAATGGGCTTAAAAATGGGTCAAATCTAATCCTAATGGGTATTTCTAAATTAATGAGTATTCTAAGAGCCCTAGTTATTATGATTAGTCATTCACAACGAGTCTATTATTCATTCTCAATCCACGGGCCTTAAGTATTGATTTAGAGTCTCATATGGAAACCACTGTAGGTTATCACCATTGGAAATGACCCTATTGGGTCCAAAAGAGAGTGTCTACAGTCTGTCTAACCCTTTTAAAAATATTCTAGAAATTTTTTTGTTCACTTTTTTGAGCATGTCTTCGACTCTACAAAGCTTGCTATAGAGTTTAGCCAAATGATTACTAACACAATCTTCTTTCTAAACTTTATAAATTCGGGGAAGAAATGAATCATACTTAGTTAAGAAATTAAAGAATTTAAGAGGACAATTTCTTCTACAATCTTCAACACCAAAGGAAAGCATACAAAGACAATGATAAAAAATGCCACCGAAAAGGAAAAAAGTGTTAGAATTAGAAAACTTACACAATCAAGAATCATTAACGAGGGCTCTACTAATTTTTCTATAGATTTCACCATCTTCACTGTTTTTATTATTCCTAGTATGATTTCTCTTATAAACTTTGGGTCTTCCATATTAATTTTGTTATAACACAAATTAAATTCCTCAGTATGAGAATCCTATCTCTCTGATATACCCATTTGTCTCTTCTTTCTTTCTTATCGAATTGATGTCACCAATAACAATCCAAGGGTCACCCTTATCTAAACCATGAATGATTTCCAAACTATTCTAGAGAGTTCTCCTTTCCATGTAGTTGTTAACCCCATACACATAGGTAGCTTTACAACATAAGATACCATGTAAGGAATGAATGTCATAATGAATGAGTTGATCTCCACAGGACAATTCTCTACTTTAATTTTATTCTTATTATAAGCCATCCAAATTCTATCATAAGTATTAGCCTCATTATTACTAATAATTCTTCAGTCTTTATACCAACATTTATTAATTAAGTCCTTCTTATCTTTTTTAACTTTAGTTTCCACCAAGGCCATTAAATCAAGCTTTTTTTTTTTTTTAATAAACCAAGTCACCGCTTGTTGCTTGAGGTGAGAGTTGAAACCCTTTATATCCCAACATCTAAATCTCGTGAGAAAGTGTAAGGAGAAACCCTTCTTCATTTTCTTCTTTTGATTTTTGTTGACTTTCCCTCATTTGTTCTCCAAAATATCCTTTTCATCAACTCTAACCTCTTTACCAAATAGTCTAATCATAAAAGAATCCATGCCTTTATTTCCTTTGTCTATGCCAAGAGTCCTATTGTTGTTATCCAAAATTTCTTCAAGTGTTATCAACTCCATATTTTCCTCTATAGTGGTATCTTTATCTTTCCCACTTGATGAACCTATCTCCAGGGTTTGAAGGGGATATTCTTCTAGCAAATTATCAAAATTTATCAAGGTTTTAGCTTTCTTCAAATTCATAGCCAAGGGGCCTTTTAGTCTTCCTTCCATTCCTAACTTAACTAAAACCTCAATTCGGTCCCTATTTTCTTTTCTTGGTGATTTCCCTTTCATAGGTTTCCCTTGAATATTTTGAATTCTATTCAATATGGTTTCCTTGTGCATTATATCTTCTCTTTTATTGTCTTTACCTATTGGTCTTGGCATTTTCTAGCCATTCCTGGTTCTAGACTCCCAATTTTTCCTAGCTTATAAAATTCACCACTATGACCATAATGTTTTGTACGTGGAACATTTGATAAGTTTTTAGCAATACTTAGTTTTCAATTTAATAATCTTTCCACTAAGAAGCATAAGGTCAAGAGAATTAGGGAAGGCCTTATTAATTTCCATCTTCATACTACCGCGAGCAAGATAATTCTTTGGAAATGACCAAACCTACTTGCTATATAACTTAGGCTTTAGGACTGTACAACTTAAGAGGTATTCCATAAAATTTAACCTTCTTTTACTTCTTCTCCAATATTTGCCATATCAATACTTTACTTTTTTATGAAAAAAAGGTTCCTCTAAGGAACGAAGGGACCCTTTCAATCACTTTCAACATATCATTTTCTCCATTGAACGTCAAGATAAACCTACCTTGTCAATGGGGTATGACAACTTAAAGACTGAGATTAGCCTACATTTATTTAGTAAACTTTTTAATAGTTAGGAAATAGGGCATTTTAACCAAGAAAAATCTAACAGCACACGAATCGTATTTCTTTATAATGTCCTTTACAGTTTCTTTAGTAGGGATGATCAAAGTGTTTCAAGGAGAATTCCTATGTGCTAGAGGGATATATATTAAAGTTGCTTTAGAGATTTTAAGCTTAAAAAGATCACTTTAGGAGGTCTTAAAATGTCTACCATTTTCCTCAAAATGCTTATCAATGCCATTATCAACTAATAAAGAACAAAAAAACATTTATATAAGTTGAACTAGCAATACCATCTTTTATATTATTCAAATCAATTGAAGAATTAACCTTATCAACCATATTAAAGGCCATAGAGAAAACTGCACCAAAACCCAGTAAAAGCCTATACCCATCCTCATACAAAGAATTAAAAGTTGGCTAACACATAAAAACATAGAATAGTCACAAGAGAAAGGAATAACAAGAAAAGAGAAGAATTATAGCCGGTCGAGACAAGACATTAAACTAAAGAAGAGGCTAAATAGTGAAACTAACACATAAAGCAAAGAAACAAGAATAAATTGTAATGAACCTAAAAAGAAGAAAAAAGAAAAAAACATATGTCAAAGAGACAACAAAAGATGTAACACACAAGAGTGAAAAATAGGACAAAGAAAAAACCTGAACCAAAAGTCGGAAACATAGGAATTAGAGAAGACTTAAAGAAAGAAGAAATAAATAGGTAACTAAAGAAGTAGACTAGAACAGGAGACAAGGACTAGCTATTAGAGACACCAACCAACCAATGAAAGAGAAGGAAAATTGATAAGAGGCTCTAGACAAATAGGGTGAGAATGCCATGAAGATAGAGAAATTTTGAACAAGAGAAGAGCATGTTCTCTCTCATCTTATTCTTGTAATTTTAATCAATTATGAAGGGTGAACAAGGAAAGGACATGGTGGTATGCTTTTTAAATTAGCTAAAAATGAATGTTTTAACAAAGTTAACATTTTACTCCTCATCTTTTACAAAAAAGACATTAACCGCTTTTTTACAATTTGTTAAAATAACTTTATGAAACATTTAAATTATTTAAACCCTTACTTTGTCCTCTAATTATTTGTAAAAAGACCAATTTGCCTGTATTTAAAAATCTTAGTCAGTTAAGCTTATTTAAAGCTTCATGTTTTTCTAGTTATTTTTCTCTCATTCTTTCAACTATAACTAACTACTAAAATGTATAAATGACATTGTTAAACATACCTAGATTTGGGTATTATGATTTCACCTTCTTATTCTTTGTTTGCTTACCATGACAGCCGTAATGTACACTGCTCCTTGAATCTTCCTTGTATTCTTCATTTTACTGGTTTAACTTTTCTCAAATTTGACTTAAATCTTTGCTTGGTTATTCCTAAGTGTCGTTTATCCAACTTTTTTATCACTTTAGCTCAAATTCCATCATTTCTTGTAAAACAACACGCACAAACTCATTATCCTGAAACATGCACAATTACAAAGGTAAAACCTATAATTTTACCTTCAAATACTAAAAATCAACAATGAACTCATATGCACGCTAGGCACTTATCAACTTGGCTAATGAACCTACAACTTAATATGATAAGAAAATTTCAATCAAAAAGTACCTAGCTGATATAATAGACATTCACACATCAGTCACATCACTCAAGTGTTTAGGAGGGTGAAAATTATTACATTTAAGTTCAATTCATGAAAAATGGCTACCATATGCTTGCTTTTTCATCTAATCTTTATCATTTAAGACATATATAGGGTACAAATCTAATTCTCTTTATTACGATTGTGATGAGGTTAAGGTGCAAGGTAGGATTTTTATAGCGAGTGGTTGTTTGAACTAAGGTGTCTAATAAAACATATGAAATGTCAATATTAGAAAACAATTTAGACTTTTTGGCTACTCATTTCATCTCATTATTCATCCTTATGCTCTTTTCTTTTTGAATTTAGTTTGTTAATGCCTTTGCCTTTTTAGTTTTTGTATGCATGGTTTCGATATTTTTAATGCATATTCACAATGAAAAACAATGAGTGAAAGGTGTAAGCACCCTTACTTTTCCACTTTTGTCTTCTCTACTTTCTCTATATGTATGACACTTTCCTCACTCTTTATAATGACCAATCTCTATTATCCGAAATGCTTTACTAGTCCCTAAAGTTGGGTAAAACATGGGGATAAAAAAAGGCTTATGGCTTACAATGTAAGGTCCAACAAAGAAAAAGTGGTAGTTTTAGGTTTAACAAGGTTTTCTAGAATTATTATCCATTTGTTTGGCTTTTTGGGTAATCTAACTCTAATTTTAGTGTGATCATCATTTTCGTGCATGCATTTGACTTATTATGACCTTGATTGGTATTAAAAGAAAATTTTAGAGAAAATAATTAATGAATGTACATATACAAAAGGGATTAAAGATCTTGTATGGGTGTATGGTCACAAGCTCAAAAGGTTCACATTATTGGTTCAAAGTCTACTAAACTAGCTTACTTTCTTTTTTAAATGAAGAAGAATTAAATCATATTAAGTTCAATTTTCAAACCTTGTTATAAGTTTGTAACCTCATTAGTTCATAGAGTCAAACATAAAATGACAAGGAAGCAACAAGCATATACAACTAAAACACACTGCTTATTCTTATAATTGTCTTCAAGCTCCCTTTTAAATCCTTTTAGGACCCCCCATGTTTTAGACATTGGTTAAAGTTAGCCAACTTTCTAGCATTGACAATGTCATAAATCTCATACTTTAACGTCATACATCTATCAATGTCATGAACATTAGTTTGGTAAAATCAGTAATAAGCCTCATATTTAAAGCTGGTTGGCAATGGATTTGGTGATAAATGAGGTGTCATTGGTTGTAATAGACTTTTTATATTATCTTGTTTAACCCTTTTAATAACGACATGTTAAGTTTAGAAATTGTCTCCACACTTATACCATTATGTTTACTTTACTAGTCCTCTTAGGCTCAATTATCCTCATAGTTCTTTTCCATCTTTATTTTTCTTAAAAGCCTATACTTTCCTAGCCTGTGTTACCATGTCATCATTAGTTTGTACTTAAAGTTACTCAAGCTTTTTCACCATAATCTTATGTCTATTTATCAAGAGAGTTGAGATAAGTTTGATTACCTCTTTATAAGTGCTTTTTTTTTTCCTCGATCTTAGGTAATCACATAATTGAAGAAGTTACTAACCTCTAGATTGGTTATATTTTGTCAAGGGGTTGGCCCATTTGCTTCCTTTTTGATTCATTCAATATTTACATAATTTTCTTTATCATGATTTTTATTTTCTCAGCCATAATTTTCTTTACTTTCTTAGCAACCATTTTCTTAATTTTCCTTTTCAATTCATTATTGATGTTTTTCTTAGCCATGTTGGTTTCTTTATTTTCCACTAATGAGAGATCTACAATTGGCTAAAACATAAAGTGTTAGAATGAATACATGGTATATACTTGTGTGTATGAATATGTAAATGATGAGACTTATTTATGACACATATTTATGCATGTACCTGTATTAGGGATCTCATGATTGTCTAGGTTTATTGTATATGTATAAATGTATGAAGAGACCTTATAATTGGCCGTGACATAAAATGTTAGCATAAATGCATGGCACATGCTCATACAATTGTATAAGCGAATGTAAAGTTAGCTTTGAGTAAGATAACATATCATTTAGTAGCGATTTTTTTTTTCTCAACCATATAGTGACATAATAAAAGCCTAATACCCTTCTTGGACAAGTAATGGAGTGACAAGTCATAAACCAAACACCCTTAAAGTCCTAATTGAATAGTGGCAATTGTTATGCCTAGTGCCCTTAAAGTTTTAATTAAATAACAAAACTTAGGCCTAATGCCCTTTTTCAACCTAAGGTTTTAGTAAGGTAATGATAAAGTTTAGGCCTAAGGCTCCTAAAGCCTTAGTTGAATAATAATAGATAATTATGCCAAATCCTAAAATCTTAATGGAACGATTAGTATCTATGAGGCCTAATACCTTCTTTCATAGAGACAAAAAGTTCTAAAAGAATAATGACAAAGCTCAAGCTTAATGCTCCTCTTTGACCGAATCTTAAAGTCTTAATTAGAAATGATAAGGATTAGGCCTAATGCCTATTTTAAATAAATCCTAAGGTCTTAATTAGATGTTGACAAAATTTAGGCCTAATACATTTTTTAGTCCAATCCTAGAGTCTTATGCAAAAATTTAGCCCTATCACCCTTTTTAGTCTAGTCTTAAAATTCTATTGCAATAAAGATATTTGGCATAATGCCCTCTTCAACTTAATCCTAAAATCTCATAACAAAATTTGGGCTTAATAACCCCTTAAACTCAAAATTAAAAGTCCTAGTGAAATATTGACATGAATCAGGCCTAATACCTTTTTTAGCCAAAAGTTAAAGTCCTAGTATAATAGTGATAACATTTAGGCCTAATGCACTTTTAACCTAAAATCTTGGTTGAATAATGATATTACTTGGGTCTAATGCCCTTGAAAAAGTTTGGCCTAATGCCTTTCAAAATCCTAATTGTATACTAATAAGAAAAATTAGGCCTAATACTATTGATAATAACACTCTGCTCCCTTATTCATTCATTCACCTCATTATTTCTCTAGTTAGTGAATGGTTAAAAGAAATTCTATCTTAGGAAAGGTTCATGTTTGGTGGCTTAGTGGCTTATGTCCTAGACTCTAGTGAACCACTTTACATAAAGGTTCTTGCTTTATGTACTTATTTGGTGATATGTTAAGTAATGCTATAAAAATTTCAATAGAAGAACATTTCAAGAAGTTTTCCCTTAGTAGTGACCACTTAAAGAAAGATCAGTGAAATTTTGGCTATATAAGGCTGTAATACTTCATACATAAAGATTCAACTCCATCAAGTATATGCAAAAAAGGTTTTAAGGGTTAACTTTTAAAGGCAACTACATAGGTTTGACACAAGTTAAGGCTAAGCGCTACCAAAGGTGAGAACCATAGGTTCTTTTTATACCCAAAGGTACATATTGATAGATGCATAGGGTAGAAAACCTTTGGATCGAATAAGCTTTTAGGTATAATTCTAAACAGTCATTGAGAACAAAATGGCTTTTTAATCTAGCGCATTGTTTAAGTGGTGTAAATGAATATAGGGGAGCATTTTTGAACATGAAACATGATTAAAACAAATCACATCAGAATCAACTCTTTGTATTATCTTTAGTGGAGTTACTATATCCATGACAAGTTTTTATCACTTTACGTGAGAAAAAAATACCACTCTTATTTAGTCAACCCATTAAGACCAAAAAGACTGTGTGAATTTGTTTTTAGCCCATCACAACATGATTAAGGAGTCATCACCCAAGGTTTCATTGGGAGAATATCAATAAAGATAGACGACTTCACAGATTTTTTGTAAAAAACTTAAACCATCTATACTTACCCAATGGATAGGTTTAGAAAGTTAGATATGATAATGAATGATGAGTTCAGTTTTAAACCCTAATTTCTTAGTAAGTGTACTAGTTCAAACTAATATGAGAAGTATTCTGGGTTTTCATATCCACAAGATTGCGTATGCAAGTATCAAAGATGACACCACTCCTAACTTTTTTTAAACTACTAAATAAGGATCGCAAATAGGACTAAAATTAAAATAAAAACAAAAACAAGTAATTAATAATTCTATCTAAGTAATCAGATGACAATATGTAAGGCAATACTAAGATTTCAGGTTCACTAATTCACTTCTAGGTAGATTTTTTACAACTAAAGTCAATAGTGTTATTTATGTGACAACAAAACTCCCTAAATCAATTAATATTCTTTCTCAAGCAATATTAATTCTATTTCACAATCTAATAACCTAAATATCTTTATGTAGGTTCAATTAGATGAAAATGTATTAAGTTCTGTGGAATCCACTAGCTTTCAGTACAAACCTTTTGTGCCTATGACTATTGCATTTATTATCAAATATATCTATATATTTGATTAATCCATGGTTCGTATTCTCACTGTTTTTATGTAATATCACCTCTTGTTCTTAATCACATAATAGAGATTTTATTAAAAATTGGCCAAGTTTTCAACAGACATTAAGTTCAAAACACAAACTCACATAAAATAACATTCTCGTAAATCATGATAAAAAACACTACACATTCATGAATTAGCTAGTCCTAGTTTTAACAAAAACTATTTAGTTCATCATTATGTAAAACTAAATAATCATATTCAAATAAGACATAACGATGAATAAGAATGGAACCCAATAAATTGTTGAAGCTTTTATTAAATTCTTATGAAAATTAGCCTAGCAATTACAATTTGATAGGCTTTTGATTGAGTCTTCAAAAAAAAAAAAAATTAAGAATCTCTTAAAAGTTCTTGAAAAATCTCTAAAAAACTCTACTAAAACGGTTCTCCCATTTTCCATAAAGTTACAATTTAATATATATACTTAGGGTTAGGAAAGAGTTTTACAAAAACAAAACATTGCTGAAAGTCATTGTGATGCAAAATGATGGTGTAACATGGAGTTTCTACCTCAAATACAAACTGGACATGCCATGGCATGATGTTACAACATAGAGCTTCTGGATTTTTTTCTCATTTGGCACTACAGTGCTATATCACAGCATAAAGATTCTATAATCTGAAATTTTGATCTTCCAAAGTTGTATCTTTAGATGTCTAGTTTCATTTGAATTTTGAATAACCTCATTTTGACTTCGGAATCTCAGGTTATGACCATTTTATTCCTTAGAGGTCAGACATAGAATTTCACTAAGAATACTTGAATTTGTGGTAATGGTTGAGGGCCCAAACGAACTCTGATTTTTTCACATAATAGCTTTTTGAGAAGCTTGAGATGTCCACTATAACTTTTATAAAGTATAATTTTCATTATAAAGCTAAAACATATTGAAAATCCTTGTTTTTCCTCTATAGCACACAATGCTCTCCTTTCCTTCTCATGCCTCAGTCACTCATTTTTTCGTGGATTAAATTCAAACCACCATCTACTCCTTCATAAGTGTTTTTTTTTTGCTTGATTTCCATTGAAATCATATCAAAATCGACATTTCCTGCAAAACCAAATATGAAAACATGTGATCCTAAAATATGCACATAATAGGGATAAAATAATCAAATCGCCCCTTAAAACTCTATAAATTGACCATGGAATTATACATGCAATTGACACTTATCACAACCCCAACCAATTTTTTACTGGTCCTTAGAAAAATAAGCAACTTATTGGAACAAAAGAAGAACCAAAAACTAAATGAAAATAAAATTAAACTAACACATTCACTAACTATCTAAACCACTTCTGTAGGTTGTCATGGTTGTATTTAGCGTATGCAACAAACCTTTAAACTCCTAGATTGCTTTAGTGGACAAGTTGTAGTCTTTTGAGGGTTTTTAGTGATGCTATCCACAAACATCATTTACCTAATCCCAAGGAAAAGACATAGCAAACACACATACTATTACAACAACATAATAGTTAACTTGTACATGTCTCATGAACTACAACAAATAATCAGTACACAATTTACTAACCTCACCCTTCTTAAAATATTTCAAAATAACACACCACTACTTTATCAACTCTCGCATCCATCTCATTCACAAATCGTTAACCAAACTTCATAATATATCCATGTATGCATCTACATGTAGAAGTGAGTCAAAAAAATAAATTTTTTTAAATAGGTTCCTTAGATAAACCATCCAATTTTCTTTCCTTGATATATTAGTGACAATGCCTCAATCCTAGATGTCATAAAATTTATGCTCATTATGCATCATCCTCAATAATATTTTTCTTTGTTGTTCTTTTCTTTTACATATAATTTTTCAAGGCTTTATTTGGTTTCTTTAGATTGTGAACTAGTCTTTTTATGCAAGTAATCGATACTTGTAATAACATCACCTGGTTACTCAACAAATCACATACCTAAGGTGCTTTGCATACTCTTATTTGTAGTCTTTTTGTTGCTTAAGGGTCACTCACGGTGGACATGCCAACCCACAATCTACTTAATAACTACGACATTGGAGTAATTGAAATTTTAATCCATGCCCTTTATGTTTTCATCATCTATATATGCATTTTATCTAAGGATCTAAGCAATGTGTATTTTCAAAACTATAGTTCAAACAATCGTCAGATCTATCTAAAGGTTTTCAAAATTTTCAATTGCATACATGAACATAACACACATTCAAGTCCTTAAGTTTAGTTATCAACCACACATACCTCAAACTTGAGAATCTCAATTTCGTAGTGTGTATTTCTCCATACTCTCAAATTAAGTAAAACTAGCTCATCATATGCCAATCATTTACTATAGTTAAATATAATCATAAACATACGAGTTAACTCAACATACACATTAAAACAAAACCAAAAAAAATTAAAAAATTTATCACTGATGTTGCCACTCATGTAATTTGGTTCTAACTTTTTCTCACCCCCAAACTAGCATCAATATTGTCCTTAATGGCGAATGAGAAAAGTAAAAAGCTTGCATGTTAATGATATCTTGATTATTAGGAATGATACCCCACACTTGCATAATGCAAAGACTTAGTTATCTAAAAGCTTTTTCATAAAGAGAAGCAATTTACGTGCTTGGTATCAGAATCTATCATGATAGATTATGTAGGTTGCTCAAACTAAGTTAGAACATGCCTATAGATAAAGTGTTAAAGAGATTTAACATGCATAAGTTAAAGGTTTACTACCCATGACTCATAACGTATATCTCTCTAAGGATAAATGTCTTAGGACACTAGAAGATAGAAAGAAGATGAGTCATATTCCTTCCGTTTTGACAATTGAATCAATTATGTAAGTATGTTATATACGCAAGTTGATGTCTCTTACACTTTGAGCACTTGTAGTAGATATCAATCTAATTTAGGTGAAAAACATTAGATTTTTGTCAATAATATCCTTAAGTATATATGATGGATTAAGGATATGTTCTTAGTTTATAGAGGAGAGGATAAGCTCATTATTTATGGTTACAATAATGATAGTTTTCATTATAATAGAAATGACTTTAAATCCTAGTCGAGATTTGTATTTTGTTTAAATGGTAGTGTAGTGAGTGGAAAAGCTCTAAGCAAAACATTATTGTTGATTCTATGATAGAGTCTAAGTACAATGTACTGGCTAAAGCGACCAAAGATGTAATTTGAATTAAGAAGTTCATATCGAAACTTGGAGTGGTATCTAGTGTTGTTGATGATATAAGTCTTTATTATGACAATGGGGCTATTACGTAGGCTAAGGAACTATAGTCCCATAAAAAAATCCTAATGTATTCTCAAATAATTTTATTTGGTACACAAGATAGTACAACGAGGTAATGTGCAAATCAAGAGAGTTGATACAAATAATAACTTGGTTGATCCACTGACTAAGCTATTATTACAACAGACGCATGATAGGTATATAACCTTAGATATATGATTGATTGACTATAGTGTAAGTGGGAGATTATTAGGGTTAGTGCCCTAAAGCCTTGTATCTGTTATGTTTTTTTTTTTTTGTATTTAATTAGACTTTATTGTAATTTGTAAATACATCATGATTATTAATAATACGAGGTATTTCAGTCATATTGATGTTAATGCATCTAACTGAATAAATGGTGAAATTGTGATGATAGAATCAAATAATTGATCGTGTTCTTCATATACATACATAGTAGCTATACTAATATAGATTTGTAGTCTCGACATCACCATAATACTTTTTAAGTGCTGATGATGGTGAGAGGATTATTATAATGTATATGATCTCATCGAAAGATAACAGCAGTTTAGTAGGCCAAGGTTTGTTAGTAAAACCTGGACTTATACATGGATGCATGATTTGATTGTCATATTTACTAGACTGACCTAATGATGAGGATCTCATATAGAATGTGTTTTAGTATGTCTATAAATCAATTCTCATAACTTGATAAGTACATTTGGTCATTTGACTTAAGGTCTATTAGACGGTCTTATACTAAAAGTGATGTCATTTGACATCATCAAATGTACCACCATAAATAGGGTGTTATAAAGGAGAGCGATTGGTCATATCATGATCAATATAAAGGCTATCATTGATCAATAGAGGATTTTTCAATCTTAAACTTGGAAGGTGTGTCTCTGTTAAGTGTTTTTAGAACCACTAAGTCTATAGCTACAGCTAAATCAATCGGTATCATATCTAATATCTTTGATTCGAACATATATATATGTAAGGGTTTTCTAAGATAGAAACATATCTATACGTCGATCTCATGAGACATAATGACAAAGGGATTATATTATACATCAACTGTTAAGTTGATCAAGCTTGAGAGATATTTGTTAATACTTTACTATTCGATTGGTCATGATAGTTTGCTAGAGGTCATTTTTTATCTATGTTTGGATCTAACTCAGATTTAGGTATTACTGAGTTAGTAGAGAGCATATGGGTGACACACATAAAAGAGTTATTAGCTCACAAGATAGAGGATCATTGTCTTGGTATTTTTCTTTGGGTATTATTGTATATGACTTATTGGTTCGATTTAAATCAAGTTGAGAAATTGTATTTTAAATTTGCCTTGACATATAATCATGCATGTTGCATACACATAGTCATAGGTATTGATGGTTAATAAAATCTATGTATTTAAATAAAATAAGTATTTAATTGTAGTCAAACAAAATACTATTGACACATGACGTATAACCATCATGTATGATCATGCTTGTAATAGTTATTACGTGGGTGATGGGCCTTGAACAATATGCCCTATCACACTAGTTGTATTATTCATTAAACAGTGCAAATTTAGTGTGTAGAGTCCAAATGTAGCACATGACTGTGCAAAATGAACACGCAAGTATGCAAAAAGACAACACGATCATGTTTGTGATTGACATTATCGTGCGCATGTTCCTATAAATAGAAGTGCAATTTATTTTCAATTTTTTCAACTCCTATTTTCTTTATTATTAATAAACAGACCACTAAACACTTGTAAACACTTGGCATTTGTACATCCTACCCAACCAAATACACACCCATATATACAATCCAAACTAACTTCCAAAAATATTTAGACCTCATTCGAGCTACTTTGTGTAAATACTACTCATGCTAAAAGTTCATAAATTATCGAGAATGCAAATTGCAAGACTAACAGAAAAAAAATTTTTGAAAAGGATATCACAATTACATATTCTAAAATACACCTTATGTTTATTTCAGTTTTTTTTTTCATAAATTCGATAGACATGATTCTATTCTATAATTCTTAGACTCTATAATGAGTTTTAAATTTCACTATATGGGTGCCCTTCTAGCAACCATGGAATTCCTATCAATTACATCATTCAAAAAGCAAGTAAATTACAACCATTCAATATCTAAAAAACATATTATAAGCAAGTCAAATTTAAGTTCTATTAATCTCATACACAAACGTCCTTGATTTACAGGTGCATGCATAGAGTAATGGGAGAAAGCTCTTTAGTTACATGCGTTTGTAAGCTAATACGAGACTTTCACGAATAGTTATAAAGTAGCCTGCACAAAAATTCATATAAACACAAAATAGGTGAAATATCTTTCAAATTTATTCATGTAATCACATAATAACAATTCAACTACTGAGGTTTTCATTATACATACCATTATGTATATTCAAACACCTAGCAAACAATCAAAGGAATACAATGATATTTATTTAAAACACCCTAACCCAAAATTATTAAATCATGAATCAACATACCATTATGTTAATATAAACAAGTTCAAAGACTTAGATTAGATGTAAAAATATTATTAAATCATGAATCAACACATTTGAACAACATTGATTCTCAAACCCTAAAATTATGCATGGATACACCAAAGTTGTAAGCAAACACACAAGCTAACAAGCATAAGCCTAACAATCAAAAGCATTTAGGGATAACAACTAGGCTTCCATGGATAATTTTAGGACAGTCAAGAATTAAAAGACTATCTAAAAGACATGTTTAATATTCCTAATCTCGTTTAAAAAATAATACTAAAAATTACATCATCAAGATCATATCAGACCATTATCAAGTGATCATAACGCATAAACAATCTTTATATTATGAAAATCAAACTAAATAGTTAAAAGAATACAATGATATTTATTTAAAACAACCTAACCCAAACAATATCTATCAAATATTGATTTTAGAATTTCCAAAATTATGCATAGACATATTAGAGTGTTTGGAAAATGTGTTAGCTAATAGATGGATGTCTATTAGTCACACGTCTGTGGACCACCATTATGTTTTCGTGGATAATTTTGAAATGATTAGAACACAATAGACTATTAAACAAGGTAGATTACAATCTCAACAAGACAGGAAATACAATTGTAGATTGATATCAATCATTCAATTAAATAAATCAATGCAAAAATATTAACTTCTTTCAAAACAGGTATACTTGCATTGTCAACTTCTTTAAGGTTCTCTTTTAGTGAGCAAAAGCCTCGTGGATCTATGAAAAACTTGCTAAACTAAATACGAAACCAGGATTGCAAAGATGGGAAAACTTGTGTTCTCTTAGCCAATATCACTCAAAGAAAAGATGTTTCCTTAAAATCCATAAAATCTCAAAACAATATTTCCCTAAAATTTTGGTAGAGTCTTCTCATAAAAGTCTCTCCAAAAGTCCCTTTTTTCCCTTTTCTTTAGAAAACTAACCTTTTATGTTGGGTCTTGGAATTATATTTATAGTAGGAATTATCTTCCTCTTTCGAGAATATCTAGTAAATATTTCATTAAGATTTTTCCGAAATTGGATAATTCCATCTGTAAGTAGATTCAGGTGTCTATAAGTATCTGGTAGGCATCTGATAGGCACCCATGAGTGTGACCAAGATGATAGTGTTTCACATCTAACCAAGACATACAAAGATGCACCCAAAGTGAGATCTTACGGATTGATTAAGAATGACATCTGCCTATAGTGTAAATAGGCTCAAGACAGGGCCAAAAGGCCCCAATACCTATTATCTAAAGGATAAAAGGCTTTTATAGTATTTTATAGGCTTGAGGTTAAGGATATGATATGTGTATTCTGTAGGACCCGCCGCCACGAGTACCCCTACTGCTGAGAATCACTGTTCTTTTATTTAATAAACTGGACATTGGGTACCCGCGACGGGAATCCTACGAAATGAAACCTGTTGAGCTAAGTTACATTGCATGTGGAAGCTGAAACTGAAATGTACAATGAGCTCAAACTGGCTTTTCACATAAATGTTGTTTCTGTACAATATTTTTCTACATCTAAGAATGTACAAAATACATACAAAACCTCACAGGTCTAAAAACTGAAAGAAAATACATATACATGCTGAAAGAGTGTGTGTGGGTCCTCTCTCGCAAGCCTCAGTCCACCCGCTCCTCGCCAACAGCAATAAAACCTGAAAAGGAAGGAAGAAGGAAAGGGATGAGTGATAAAGATCACCCAGTAAGCATTCCTTACTTCCCTCAACCCAAGCAAGCAACGAACAAGGGCATACATACCTGGCCTCGACCCTAAATATACATCTAGTCACTTGCGGGCGCTGAAACTGATTACTAGATTGTTGTTTCTCATTATTAATCAAATTTTGAAATGAATGTCATGACATGAAAACTGAAATCTGAATATGCATGCATGTGAATCTCTAAATGTACCCAAAGGTACCTGCTGTGCTGATCAGACTGATAAACACAGGGATTCGACATCGTGACCAAGTGGGCTGAACATTCTAGCTACTGGCTATATTGCTGAGTACTGTGCTGAGCATTCTGACTGGTGTCAGAAAGCTGGATCCCACAGATGCCCCCTCGAGTCTGCCCTAAACTGTAACCCATACATTGGGTTCTAAATACTGAAAACTATTAAATTCGGATCCTCGGATCCTCTTTCAGGCTACATGCTGTGCTATGAATACATATGCTACATTTCTTATCTAATTTCTGGATTACCTGATGATTATTAGCCCTTGGATGGATTACCAAACCTTTAAGATTCAATTTCTACAAATTTCAGGAAATAAAGCTGAAGCACGGGCGTGCAAAGGAAAACGCACGGGCATGCTTGCGCACACACGACCGTACTAAGCACAAGTACACGGGCGTGTGCCTAGACACACGGGACCGTGCCCCGATCGTATGCCTGACCGTGCAAGCCTCTAAAAAATTCTGGCCATTCAAGCATAGAGCGAACACATGACCGTGCCCCTCAGGACACACGGTCGTGTCCCTTGCATTCCAGCCCATGTGCACTTCGTGCACACGATGGTGTCCTTGTAGGAATAAGGGCACACGGGCGTGCTCTTGCAGGCACACGACAGTGCGTTTTGTCCTGCTCAGACATGACTCGCCTGAAATACGCAGGAACCCATCCAAAACTCAATCAAAATCAAATTAATTGAAATCAAACATTCAAGGCATTTCAATAAGCTAACAAATCACTTCAATTTCAACATTCATCCTCTACTGCTGATCCCACCATGGAAATCTCATATTTCTCTCACTAACACACTCACAATCAAGCAAGCATGCCTTTTGGGTGGAAAATCATCAAACCAAGCATCATATCATCATCATGGCATCATACAAACATACACAACATGTCACAATATACTGGAAACGCCGACAAACATTTCCAAGCATCAACAATCAAGCTGGAAACATAAAGAGAGAGTAAGAAACACTTACCTCTTGACATAGCTGCTGGGAATCTCAACTCAAGCTACTCTTTCTGATCTCTAGTTGGATTGGGAGCTGCTGGAAGCTGGATTTCACGTCTAGGGCTGGGAGCTGCTAAAATGGAGAAAGAAAAGCTGAACTGGGTGAGCAAAATGAATTAATTCTCTCGTCTCTCTCTTTTTCTACCCACCTGCACGGGCGTGCAGGCATGATGCACGGGAGTGCACCAAGGGAAAATGAAGGAAATTCATTTTCCGCGCTTCGCATGATTGAAACCTCCCTAAAGGAATCATACGAAGGCCACACAGCTCTGAAAAATTACTAACTCACCCCTGAACTCTTCTAGACTCCCAAACTATTCCTGAATTCTATTTCTAACCCCAAAACTCTACCCCTAAGAATTTTTCTAACATGGGATGTTACATATTCAATCTTTTCATCATTTATGGACCTTAGGCTTCTGCTTGCTAATGAAAAAGTCCTATATGAAAATCTAATAAGCTGTTATCATTGGAAAAAAACCTAACTAGGTCAAAATGAGGTGTCTATATGTATGTTCAGACCGAATATAATGGATTAAACTATGATTTGATCCCATTATGGTCATAAGTTTATTGGTCATGAACAAGTATCAATGAGCTCATCAAAGATACTATTCTTATACTTGTGTGTGATAAATCATTTGTTGATCTATCTAGCTTTCGTATTGATCTTGATACAACTAATTATCCACCTTTATAGTAACCCTAGTTACTATAACACTTTTGATGGCATCAAACTATACCAATCTTAACACAAGACAATTTAACGACCTCATGTCAAACACCACATGTGCCCAAAAATTTAAGAGAACATTTCTATAGGCATAAGAGTCATCATCTATATGAAATCCTCTTTTTTGGGTTTATCTAGAGAACATGACTATAAGTCATGCACTTATTTATTACATCACGCTACAAGTAATAGCTTCGACATGTGCAAACTATCGCTACCTTCTAATGAGGTCATTTAATATTATGATGATCTCATTTCCATTACTCGTGCCATAGGTTATAACAATATTGGGATTACAAGCAATTCTATAATAGCTACCAATAAGTGTGTTGGGAAATTATGTTTAGTCGACTGATTCTCTTATCTTGATTTTACCATTCTAAAGGTAGATTGTTTTATTTGCATCAAACATGATAAATATAATCAATAGATACATTTTTATCAATAATCAATAATGTACAAGTATATAATACAATGAATACAACATAACACATAGCTATAGAGCATCTAACCTAATTAGAATAGTATAAAAATGTGCTCCTCCTATCATTTTTCACAACACATGAATTTGAGCTCTTACTTGTGTTCTTTTTTAATTTAGTTTCTCTCTTAGTTTTAAGCATTCTTTAAGTTATCTCATGGTGAAGTTCAAACCTAATTTAGTTTGTTAGTATCGAAAATTGGTCTTTCTCTATGTGTGAGATAAGCTTTAACATTCAACCTAATGTTTTTTTTATTTTTGTATAAATTTTCATTTCTGATTCTTTTACTATCATATTAAAGTTTCTCATACTCCTAATCCTAACTTGGTATATTTATTTTTAAATACAATTATATTTTAATATTTTTTATATGATATATATGGGGTTACTAACACAAATATTTTATTAAAGAAATTGATTGGGCATTGCCCCCGGTTGATTAAGTTCAAGAAAACGTTAGAAAATAATTTATGCTTCTTTTCAACTTGTTCAGCCCGGGCCAGTTTCCTAGCAAATCGGAAAAAATGTCCTTTGGAGACGTAGGAAATTTAAGCATGACTATTTCTTCTTTTTAAGTATTAGGCACTAACGCCGCATTATCTCAAACTTATTTATTTTCAACAAAAACTTGTTTATTTTCTAGCCACTAGCCAATCCTACAAACTAGTATTTATATTAAGCTTGTACTTTCTAAAACTGTCAACTATCTATATTTATTAAGTTGAGCATAAAATTTGAATTTTGACACCAGAGGAAACTTCTTAGAAAGTTTACATTCTATATAATATATAAATCCAGGAAAAGACATCAATATGGAAAGAAAAACTAGTCAAGAATTATACAAATGAAGTAACAGGTTAGAAGAATGCAGGCTAACTGCGTTAATACTATGGTGATAGAAACTATTAAGAAGTGAGAAAGGGAAAGGCTGAACCTATGAAATTGGTGAAGGAACAATATGGACCGTCCAGATTAGAGACTAATGTGTTTTCTTAGTAAATCAATGACTGATGTAGTCAATTACATGGATTGCCAACATGTAATTAGGAAAACCCAGATAGTGTTTTTTTTCTTGGAAAACCATATTCAGAATTCTTGAATATTTTCTCTCCCTTGTTTTCCCTCTCCAGCTTGCAAATCAGCAAGTTGGGTTTTTATTTCTTGCAAATCTTGAAGGCCGAAGGCCATATTTGCACCCATAGTTTGATATCTTCCCAAAGGCTTTATTTCTTGCAAATCTCAGGTCGTCATCATGCATACCATTATGAATATCCAAACACCCAGCAAACAATCAGACGACAAAAATCATACAAGCAGAATAATTCAATCAATTTGATCAAGCTATATTATACCCTAGAACCATAGGGAGACATTGCTGAAGACAAATATCTGCCCACCATTCATGGGCATTTGTGAATCGATCACATACACACAAATAGTAGACAGGTGTGTGATTCCACATTCGCCATGTTTTTATGAATTAATATCTAATGTCATAGGCTATTGACATATTAACATAAACAAGTTCAAAGACTTGGATTAGACGTAAAAATATTATTCAATCATGAATCAACATATTTGAGCAACGTTGATTCTAAACCCCAAAATTATGCACGAATTCACCAAAGTTGTAAGCAAACACACAATCTAGCAAGTTAATCAAATGCATTTAGGGATAACAACTAGGCTTCCATGGATAATTCTGAGGCAGTCGAGAATTAAAAGACAATCCAAAAGACATGTTTAAAATGCATAATCCCGTTTAAAACATAATACTTTGAATTACATTATCAAGATCGTATCAAACTATTGTCAAATGATCATAACAAAACATCAAATAGGTTGTATTTTAGTACTTTTGTTATTCTAAATCCTTATACGATAATCCCCATAGCATAAACAATCTTTATATTATGAAAATCAAACTAAATAGTTAAAAGAATGCAATGATATTAATCTAAAACAGCCTAACCCAAACAATATCTATCAAATATTGATTTTAGAATTTCCAAAATTATGCACAAATTTACCAAGTGTTTGGTGAACGTGTTAGCTAATAGTTGGATGTCTATTAGTCACACACGTCTGTGGACCATTATTGGGTTTTCGTGGATAAATTTTGAAACGATCAAAATGTAACAAGCTATTAAACAAGGCAGATTACTATCTCAACAAGATAGGAAATATAATTGTAGATTGAATCAATCATTCAATTAAATAAATCAATGCAAAAATATTAACTCCCCTTAAGATAGGTATACTTTCATTGCCAACTCTTTCAAGGTTCTCTTTCAATGAGCAAAGGCCTTGTGGATCTATGAGCAACTTGCCAAACTGAATACAAAACCAAGATTGCAAAGATGGGAAGGCTTGTGTTCTCTTAGCCAATATCACTTGAAGAAATGGTGTTCCCTTAAAATCCATAAAATCTCAAAATAGTATTTCCCCAAAATTTTGGTAGAGTTTTCTTATAAAAATCTCTCTAAAAAGTCCCTTTTTCCCCTTCCTTTAGAAAACTAACCTTTTATGTTAGGTCTTGGAACTATATTTATGGTAGGAATTATCTTCCTCTTTTGAGAATATCTAGTAAATATTTCATTAAGATTTTTCCAAAATTAGATAATTCCATCAATAAGTAGCTTTGAATGTCTATAAGTATATGGTAGGCATCTGGTGGGCATCCATGAGCGTGAACAAGATGATAGTGTCTCATATCTAACCAAGACATACAAGGGTGCACATAGAGTGAGGTCCCACAAATTGATTGAGAGTGACATCTGCCTACCGTGTAAATAGGCTCAAACAGGCCCAAAAGGGCCCAAACCTATTATCTAAAGGATAAAAGACTTTTATAAATATTTTATAGGCTCAAGGTTAAGGATATGATATGTGTATTCAATCTTTTCATCATCTATTGACCTGAGGCTTCGACTTGCTAATCAAAAAGTCCTATATGAAAATCTAATAGGCTATTATCATTAGAAAAAAAACTCAATTTGGTCGAAATGAGGTGTCTATATGTATGTTTAGACTGAATATAGTGGATTAAGCTATGATTTGAACCCACTATGATTATAGATTTATTGGTTATGAACACATATCAATGAGCTCATCAAAGATACTATTCTTATGCTTGTGCGTGATAAATCATTTGTTAATCTATTATAGCTTTTGTATTGATCTTAATACAACTAATTATCCACCTTTATAGTAACCCTAGTTACTACAATACATTTAATAGTGTCAAACTATACCAATCCTAACACAAGATGGTCTGACGACCTTATGTCAAGCACCACATGTGCCCATAAAGTTAAGAGAACATTTTTATAGGCATAAGAGTCACTATCTTTATGAAATCCTCTTCGTTGGATCTATCTAGAGAATATGACTATAAGTCATGTGCCCATTTATTATATTAAGATACAAGTAATAGCTTCGACATGTGCAAATTATCGCTACCTTCCAATGGAGTCGTTCAATATTATGATAATTTCATTTCCATTACTCGTGCCTTAGGTTATAACAAATTGGGATTACAAACGGTTCTATAATAGCCACCAATGAGTGTGTTGGGAAATTATGATCAGTCGACTGATTCTTTTATCTTGATTTTACCATTCTAAAGGTAGATTGCTTTATTTGCATTAAACATGATAAATGTAATCAATCGATACATCTTTATTAATAATCAATATTGTACAAGTATATAATACAATGAATACAACATAACAGATGGCTATAGAGCATCTACCCTAATTAGAATAGTATAAAAATGTGTTCCTCTTCTCATTTTTCATAACACAAGAATTTGAGCTCTTAGTATTTTTCTTTTTTATTTAGTTTCTCTCTTAGTTTTAAGCATTCTTTAAGTTATCTCATGTTGAAGTTCAAACTTAATTCAGTTTGCCAGAATCGAAAATTGATCTTTCTCTATGTGTGACATAAGCTTTAGCGTTCAACCTAATGTTTTTTATTTTTGTATAAATTTTCATTCCTGATTCTTCTGCTATCATATCAAAGTTTCTCTTACTCCTAATCCTAGCTTGGTATATTTATTTTTAAATACAATTATATTTTAATATTTTTATATGATATATATGGGGTTACTAACATAAATCTTTTACTGAAGAAATTGATTGGACATTGCCTCCGGTTGAGTAAGTTCAAGAAAAAGTTAGCAAATAATTTGTGCTTCTTTTCAAGTTGTTCAGCCCGGGGCAGTTTCCTAACAAATCGGGCAAAGTAAAAATGTCCTTTGGAGACGTAGAAATTTAAGCATGACTATTTCTTTTTGAGTGTTAGGCACTAACGTCGCATTATCTCAGACTTACTTATTTTCAACAAAAACTTGTTTATTTTCTAGCCACTAGCTAATCCTACAAACTAGTATTTATATTAAGCTTATACTTTCTAAAACTGTCAACTATCTATATTTATTAAGTTGAGCCCGGGGCAGTTTCCTAACAAATCGGGCAAAGAAAAAATGTCCTTTGGAGACGTAGAAATTTAAGCATGACTATTTCTTTTTGGTGTTAGGCACTAACGCCGCATTATCTCAGACTTACTTATTTTCAACAAAAACTTGTTTATTTTCTAGCCACTAGCCAATCCTACAAACTAGTATTTATATCAAGCTTATACTTTCTAAAACTGTCAACTATCTATATTTATTAAGTTGAGCATAAAATTTGAATTTTGACACCAGAGGAAACTTCTTAGAAAGTTTACATTCTATATAATATATAAATCCAGAAAAAGACATCAATAAGGAAAGAAAAACTAGTCAAAAATTATACAAATGAAGTAGCAAGTTAGAAGAATGCAGCCTAACTGCGTTAATACTATGGTGATAGAAACTATTAAGAAGTGAGAAAGGGAAAGGTTGAACCTGTGAAATTGGTAAAGGAACAATATGGACCGTCCAGATTAGAGACTAATGTGTTTTCTTAGTAAATAATCAATGACTGATGTAGTCAATTACATGGATTGCCAACATGTAATTAGGAAAACCCAGATAGTGTTTTTTTTTCTTGGAAAACCATATTCAGAATTCTTGAATATTAATTAAGGTTTTAGTTCTACGAATTTCCCTCTCTTGTTTTGCCTCTAGCTTGCAAATCAGCAAGTTAGGTTTTATTTCTTGCAAATCTTGAAGGCCAAGGGTCTTATTCCCACCCATAGTTATAATAAAATTATTAAAAAAATATTTAAATACAAGAATTTTCAAAATTTTCAAAAAAATTTAATAAATATTTAAATTTAAATAAATAAAAAATTAAATACCATTACTGGCAAGAATGTTGATAACGTAACTAAGTGATCAGAAACAGTCACTTAATTCCTAACCACCTAATTTTGGCCTCCCCATTTGGCGGAAACAATTAAATTTGACCATCTCTACTTGAAAACATGGTCGGAAATGACCGGTAAAGTCAAGATTAACCATTTCTGATAGTTTTTTATTGTCTTTTCTAGTAGCGACGATGACCAAATCTGGTCATCTCCGCCAAAGACTTTCCCTACAACCATCTGGTTTTATTATCGATGGTCACTATAGTCAATATTGATGATGATAGCTAATTTTAATTTTTTTAATTTTAATTTTTTTATATATTTTAAATTTTTTTAAATATTTAAATAATATTTTATATTTATGTAAAATTTATTTTATTATTTTCTAAATTTTTTTATTAAAATAATAAAATTACTCTTTAACTATTAAAATTTAATTATTGACCGTTAAATTTAATCATTTATTTTAGCCAACACGTAAGATTTTGAATTTTATATCCTTGATAAGTGGGACTTTGTAAAAAGATCAAAGTATGCGTGGGACTAAGTCCTTTGGCCAATCTTGAATGCTTTTAAAGACAAAACACTGTACTATTCTTGAAATTGTTTGCTGTATATTAAAGACATCTGGTCTCTTTGTTGAATCTTAAACGCTTGCTATTTGTTGTTCCACGAGATAACATATTTCTTGTGCAACCTTGTTCTATAAATAGCATGCAGTGAAAGTTTGCCCTCGCAAAAGAGTTTAGCAAGAAAAAAATACAAGATGAGTGATTGGAAGGAGCTTAGTGGTGACAAGAATTGGGAGGGTCAGTTGAAACCTCCAAAACGAAATCTTCTCAAAACTGTAGTTCATTATGGTAAAAGAGTTCAAGCCATTTATGAAACCATTGATCATGGCAGACCCATATATGAGAAAGAGGAGTTCTTTTCTAAAGTTCGTCTAGGACTCTACACCATGAACAACTATATCTATACTACAAATTTTGATTTCTTTTGTAGGGAGGGAAGTCAGTGTAGCGGTAATGCTTGGATTGGCTACGTGGCTGCAGCTACTGATGAGGGCAAGAAAGAACTAGGAAGAAGAGACATTTTGATTTGCTGGAGAGGAACTACGACGCCTGAAGAAGTGCTGAAAGATCTCCAGATCTCTCAATCCTCAGCTTCTCCCATTTTGGAAAACTGCTCTGGAAATCCTCGCGTGCACAAGGGATTTCTCTCCCTATACCTGTCAGCAAGAAATCAGGTAAGGAAAATGACCAACGACAAAAGAAAGATAAATAATAATAATAACAAACCATTAATTCTTTTAAAGGTCCCGCAAAAATGCACTATGTACCTAATCCCATGATTGTTGTTTTTTGTTCCAATGCATAAATGTAGGTCCTGGAAGCAGTTGAGTATTTGATGAGTCTATACGAAGGCGAAGAAATTAGTATAACAGTAAGTGGCCACAGTCTAGGCGCTTCACTAGCTATAATGAACGCAGCTGATATCGTTGCTCATGGATATAATAGACCCCAATGCATGGTCACAGTCTTTGCCTTTTCAAGTCCTATGGTTGGAAACTCAGACTTCGTGACGATGTTCAATGCACTCGGTGATCTTCATCTCTTGCATATCAGACATTTTCTTGATCCTGTTCCTAAACTTCCGCCGCTTTACTCGGAAATGGGAGTCCCTTTAAAGATCACGAAGACTAATTTATCAGTATCGGATATTCTGCAACGCGGTCACAGCATCCTTACTATGGCACAAATGCTAGGCAGGTTTCATAGTCTGAAGAATTTACTCACGGCAATTGAAAAGCAAGAAGGAAAACGACGCAGAGCTTTAGCAGCTATTACTCATAAATTCTCGGCGCTTGTGCACACTCCTACAGATCTTGATGAGCTTACTGAGTCAATTTTGGTTGTTGAACAATTGGCGAATGACCGTTACAAGCTGTATCTGCGAACTCCTTAAGCTCAAACTGCTGAATAGTCTCGCGAAAATATTAATTATATATTACTAAATAAGGTTTTCGTCACTGATAATACAGAGAGTAGTTAAGTGGAAGTCAGCTTGGTGTTTTGTGCATGGAGTTCGAGTGTTGTTGGTTTGCTTCGGTAGAATTTCATTTGGTGTAATCTCTGGTTAGCGCTTGTTGTGTGTGTGCACTTAAAATTTTTCAATAAAAATGCCTACTATTATTGTCAGTCCGTTATTAAAACTTAAGGATTTTATTAATACGCCTTTCCAAAAATATTGTTCCCCCGATAATAGCACTTCAATAACAGTTTGAGGACTAGATTTATTTATTTATTTATTAATGAAATAATTGAATTTTATTTTATTTTCTTTCAAGTATTGAATATTGGAAGAAACTTACTTTTAAATTATCGTATTTACCATTGAACCTTTAATAACAGTTTTGTTTCAATAAAATTGAATAAATTTATATAATCACTCAAAATTTATCTACTTTTTCTGTAACACTCTGATTTAGCTTACCCTAAAAAACTTGTAACTAACTAGATATCAAGTCTCCAAGCCATAAACTAGACAAGGGATTGCAATTTAAAACTTATTAACCATTGATTTTTTTCTTAAATCATACTTATAAATCTTTATATAAAAATATCTCTTAAAGATTCCAACAATGCTAAACTCAAAAATAAAATAAAAAAATTGTGACTAAATCAATATCAATTATGAAACATTTTAACTTATATAACATCTGGATTATGAAATATCTTAGTAAATAACACACGAATCTATATTTTAGGCAACAAACTGAACCCCATTTAACAACACAGTACTCGCCTTTCCCTGTAACCATGCTTATTAAGCCAGAATACTCTCAAAGATAACTCAGTAAGCAGAGTGCATAATCTTTCTTGATTTCTTAAAATCATTTTGTATGACCATACTCAACACAAAAGATAACTGAATTTGAGAGAACTTTCATGAATGCTTTGCATGGTATAATAAGAATGTAATGTCAATGAACTGAATAATAAATAAAGACTTGTATTGACAACTATATCTTAGCTTGTAAGCCTGCTAAAAATCACATATCTAAAATACTGAAAACTATGTCATGATAAACGAATATAAAGCATGATAATTTGAACACTGCAATTTCCTTAGTCAAAGTTGAAACTGAAAATCATCTTTAAAATCTTAACAACAATAAGTTGAAGCTACTGTAGAGTTGCTCAAACTAGTGAAATTACAACTATAATCGTTTGAATTTAGGCTACCTTTAACTTTACATTCACACAATATGACGAATCATAATTGAATACGAGAAATATTATACCATATGAAACTCAAGCTAGGTTGAATCCTTTTTCACCAAAAGTATGCACATATGACGTATATCTCTGTCTCACAATCACACAAATTCTCAAGTAATATAAGGTTCAAAACCCAAAGCAAGAAGAGCTAGATCCATATAGTATAAATATCATCAAAATATCAATAATTTATGCAACCTAGAATGTCTAAGAAACATGTTTCTCAACTTAAATAAATGTTACTAATTATTTATTTATACAAGCTAATCTCCATGCACAAAATTCATCTCTTAAAAAGTCAATTCTTGAGGAAGCCAAACCGTTATTGCTATATGTAATTGAAACAAATTTTAGAAAACTCTAAGAAAAATCGCATTACTAACACATAATAATTAGCGGCTCAAAAATCATCTCCTTGTTATGAAGCTTAAGTATTTATATATTGAGAGTGCTCTTACCTTCTAAGCAGCCTCCACATATCTTTGACTCATCTATAACATCTTAACCAACTGTATCATCTTATTCCTCAAGGTCTTAACTCTAAGATCCAAAATCTAAACTGAACTTTCTTGATATGTTAAAGTTTAAACACTAATTTTCTAGTAAGTGTATTAGTTCAAAGTAATAAATGAAGTATTCAAGGTTGTTATATCTATGAGATTGGTAAGCAAGTACCAAGACTACACCACTCCTAGCTTTATCTAAACTATCGAATAAAAATCAAAATAAATCTAAAACTAGAATAAAAATTGAAATCAAACAATTATTATGTATGCCTAAGTAAATCAAATAACAATAAGTGAGAAGATACTAAGACTTCAAGTTCACTAATTCACTACAATATAGGTTTTTCATACGCTTAAATATCTCATGTTATTCATGTGACAATGAAATTCCCTAAATTGATCAACATTCTTTCTAAAGCAATATTAATCCTATTTAACAATCTAATAATATAAATATTTCTATCTAGGTTTAATTAGATGAAAATACATTAAGTTCTATGGAATCCACTAGCTTTTAACACAAGTCTATTGTGTCTATGACTATTGCATGTATTATCAAATATATCTCTATATTCGATTAATCCACGATTGGTATTCTAGATGCTTTTATGTGATCTCACCTCTCAGGCTCAATCACACAACAGAGATCTATTAAAGATTGACCAAGTTTTTAATAGGTATTAAGTTCAAGATGCAAATTCACATGAAATAACATGTTTGTAAATTATATTGAAAAACACTACACATTCATGAATTAGCTAGCCCTAATCTTAGCAAAAATTATATAGTTTATCATTAAACACAAATAAACAATTAGATTCAAATAAAGCATAATGAAAAATAAAGATAAAACCCAATAACTTGCTGAATCATTTATTAAAATCTGATGAAAATCCGTCTCACAATTGCAATCTGAATAGCTTTCGATTGATTCCTCAAAAAAAAATTTTAAAATCTCTAAAAAGTGCTTGAAAAATTTCTCAAAAACTCTCCTAAGATGGCTCTCCCCCTCTTTCTAAAGTTATAATTCAATATATATACTTACGGTTAGGAAAGAATTTCAATCAAAAAGAAACTCTGCTACTGTTAGGACATACTATAGCATAATGTTGTGGCATAGACCTTCTGTCTTGTTATAGCATGATGTCACAGCATGTAGCTTCTAGAAGTTTCATAGGCCTCTTATATTCTCCAATGCTGCAGCATGATGCCATGGCATGAAGCTTCTAGAATCTGAAATTTTGGTCCTCATCAAACTTGTAGTCGTGGATGTCTAGTTTCATTTGGATTTTGAATTACCCCATTTGAACTTCGGAATCTTAAGTTATAACTATTTTAGTGCTCAATGGTCAAACACAAAATTTTATCAAGAAGATCTAAATTTGCAACAACAGTTGAGGGCCCAAACAAACTTGGATTTTTTTCGTATAATAACTTTTTGAACAGCTTGAGATGTCAAAATAACTTTGATGAAGACTAATTTTTCATTAAAAAACTCAAACATATTAAAATTCCTTAATTTTCTACTATAGTGCACAATGATCTCCTTCCTTGTTTATGCTCTAGTCGTTCATTCTCCTTTGGACTAAAGTCAAACCACCAGCTAGTCCTTCATAAGTGTCTTTTTGGCTTGATTTCCATTAAAATCATATCAAAATCAAAATTTCCTATAAAACCAAACATAAAAACCTGTGATCCTGAAATATGCACATAATAAGTGTAAAATAATCGAATCACCCCTTAAAACTCTATAAATTGACCATGAAATTATGCATGCAATTGACACTTATCATAACCCCAAACTAGCTTTTTACTAGTCCTTAGCAAAATAAGCAACTTATTAGAATGAAGGAAAAACCAAAAACTAAATGAAAATACAATTAAAACTAACTCATTCACTAACTATCTAAACCACTTTTGTAGGTTGTCATGATTTCATTTAGCATATGCAACAAACTTTTAAACCCCTAGGTGGCCTTAGTGGATGAGTTATATTCTTGTGAGGGTTTCTAGTGATGCTAGCCACAAACATCATTTACCTAATCCAAAAATAATAATAATAATAACAAGCGCACATAATGTTATAACAACACAATAGTTAACTCGTATAATTGTCTCATGAAGTACAACAAAAAATTAGTACACAACTTACGAACCTTATCCTCTTCAAAAGTATTTCAAAACAACACACCACCACTTTATCAACTCTTACATTCATCTCATTCACAAACCATTAACCAAACTTTTAGAATATATGTATGCATGCATCTATATGTACAAGTGACTAAAAACAAATTTTATAAATACGTTTCCTCAGACAAACAATCTGATTGTCTTCCCTTGATATATTAGCAACAATGCCTCGATCCTAGATGTCATGACTTTATGCTCGATATGTATTATGCCTAATAATATATTTCTTTGTTGTTCCTTTCTTTGACACATAATTTTTCAAGGCTTTATTTGGTTTCTTTAGATTGTGAACTAGTCTTTTTATGCAAGCAATCGATACTTGTATTACCATTACCTGATTACTCAACTAATCACACACCTAAGGTGCTTTGAATACTCTTATCTCTAGTCACTTTCTGCTCAAGAGTCACTTATGGTGGACATGCTAACCTCTAACTTACCTAGCAACCAAGACATTAAAGTAGTTGAAACTTTAATTTATGCCATAAATGTTTTCTTTATCTATATACTCATTCTATCTAAGGATCTAAGCAATGTACATTTTCAAAATCATAGTTCAAACAATCTTCAGGTCTATTTAATTTCAAAATTTGTCAGTTGTATACATGGACATAACACACTAACAATTCCTCAAGTTTAGTCATCAACCATATATGCCTTAAACCTGAGAATTTTAATTTTGTAGTGTGTGTTTCTTCATACTTCTAAATCAAATAAAGCGAGCTTATCATATACCAATCATTCATCATAGTTATGTATAATCATAGACATACGAGCTAACTCAACACATACTAGAACAAAATAAAATTAAAAAATTTGTCACTGATATTGCTATGCATGCAATCCAGTTCTAACTTTTCCTCACCCCTAAGATAGCATCAATATGGTCCTCAATGGTGAATGAAAAAAGTAAAAAGTTAGAACTACTTCCTTTATTTTACATGAGGTGTCCTTACTTGCTCGTGTATTGGGATTTGAAACTAAGAAAGATTCTCCACAGTCAATGCTAATAACAAAACAACCTTAAACAATATTATTAGATTACATCAGTTTGACAAACAAAAAAAAATTACAAACAAGAACAACAAAGAATAAAAAAACATAAAGGATACAACTTGGGTTGCCTTTCAAGAAACGTTTGTTTATAGTCTTTAACTTGACTTGACATTGGTCTTCTTAGGCCAGATCATTCAATGGGATGGAGACTTTACCTTTTCTCCATCCACATTCTTTATAATATTTCAACTGTTGCCTTTTGACCATGTATGTGACTTTATCCATATGATTTATCTTTATAGCTCTTTTATAATAGACTTTGGTGACAATGAATGAACCTGTCCCTTGAGCTCTCAACTTTCGAGGGAAAGGTTAACATTGAGAATTGGAGAAGAATCCTTTCTGGCTACTATCGAATTTGTTTCTTATGGGTTATTGGTCTTGCCACTTTTTAGGTTTATCATTATCAACTTTAACATTCCCCTTTCTAAGATATGTTGTTCCCTCTATCACTTTCATACTATGACATGTCTCTTTTTCATTAAAGGGATTTGTGGCTTTATACACTCTAAAGGTCATTGTTTCATTATTAACTCTTAATTTTACTATTCCTTCTCTTACATCAATTAATGCCCCTCTAGTGGCTAAAAATGGTATTCTAAAAATTTTGGACCCAACAGGGTCACCCCCGATGATGAAAAATTTGAATATTGATTTGAAAATTTTGAGATATTGAGCTGAGATTGAACGAACAAAAATCTATGATTTCACTTAAAAAAAAATGTTTATTTTATTTTAGTACAAGAAAACAAAATCATAAGATCCATTCCCTTGAAATAAACCCAAACCCAACATTTAAAACCCCTAACCCATAAAACCCTTAAAATAAACCCAAACTCAAGATTTAAAACCCCTAAGCCATATAACCCTTAAAATAAACCCAAACCCAACATTTAAAACTCCTAAGCCATAAAACCCTTAAAATAAACCCAAACCCAACATTTAAATCCCCCAAACCCAAGCCCATGTAGCCAACCCAAAAGAGGGGAAAATATGTGGCCTATTGTGCAGTCCAGACAGCAGGCAAGCTGGCCTTGTTGGAGGGGAAGGCCCAAGGCTAGGCCTGCAGTGAGCGCATGTTGCGCACGGGCAATGAAGTGGCCAGGCCCGTGCTCAGCGCGCATGTCGTACACGTGCTCGCTGAGTTACCCATAACTGCCTTCTTTTCCAGCACTTTTCGTTTTCTTTCTCTCTCATATTCCTGCCAAGTCCGCGTGTCGTGCGCTGTGTGGCTAGACAGCTGGCTGTCATTTTCATCCAAGTTATCTATAAAAATGAGGGATGAGATAGAGAAAAGGGGGAAAGGGAAGAGGAAAGATTTCAGAAAAAAAAAAAAAAAGATTTCAAAGGAAAAAAAATACTTTTAGGAGGGGAGAGGAAGGGGAGAGAAAGGAAAGAAAATTTCAGGGAGAGAAAAAACTTTTTGGGAGGAAGGATTTTCCAGAAACGAAAAAAAAAGGGAAAACAAAAAAAAAGAAAATCAGAAAAATTTATGGAGAATTAACATGTTTCGGAAATCAATCTACAAGTTATTCTGATTCTCAGCTCTACATGTTGTTCTGATTCTCAACTCTACATGTTGTTCTGATTCTCAGCTCTACATTTGATCAAATTCCAGACAACGGTTTTTCAGGTTAGTCCCTGAGGGGAATTTTTTATAAATAAAATTTTCATATTACTGTATTTATTTTGTATATATGTTAAATTATATAATTGAAATATTATATTTTATAGTTTGTATTGATTCATTATTTATTCTGTATATAAATATATCAATATTCTGTATGTATATTTTATCTATTTTTATATCTTGTATTTATATTTTATATATATATGTATTTTTTATTATTTTCTACATTTTGTATTTGATTTGATTCTCTATATTTGTATTTTTTTGTGCTGTACTTTTGTTTATTATGTATTCTGCATTTTATATTTTCAATCCTGTATATACATGTGTGTGTATTATAATATACTGTATATATGTATAATTAATATTTTGTAAAGTAAACCTCATGTCCTGTATGTATTTGTATGCATTATATATCCATGTGAAGCATGTAAAATTTATTGTTCTGATGGTTACATGATGTTTTGGTTTATTTGAGCAACCTGGGTTCAAACCGCAGAAGATACATTAATTACATTTTATATGTGCATTCGTGTATATTACATATATAATATTCTGCATGCCAATCGAGAGATTGAGGCTGGTCGCTTGGACGGCAAAAGGCGGAAGGTTTAGTCTGTTTGGCGCTCAGGTTTGGGTTTCCTGATTGGGCGGAATGCTGTCAATTTTCACTAGTTGGGCTGCACTTTCTTTATTTCTTTAGGCAGATTATTTTTATTTGGGCTACATTTTTAATTATTGTCATTATTTATTTATTTATTTATATTTCATATACATAATTTATTCTAACCAAATTTCACAGTTTATGTATTTATTAATTTATTTTATTCAATGGATTAACTAACCAAGTTTTATCTTGTAGGATTCATTCGGTTTATATCTATATATTTATGTTATTTATTGGATTTATTAACAAATTTGTTTTGCAGGATTTATTTATTTATTTAT
Organism: Anacardium occidentale; assembly: GCA_026122585.1. Taxonomy (NCBI): domain Eukaryota; kingdom Viridiplantae; phylum Streptophyta; class Magnoliopsida; order Sapindales; family Anacardiaceae; genus Anacardium; species Anacardium occidentale. The sequence continues at coordinate 49,424 of JAJEJH010000327.1, read as the reverse complement.
TTATTAAGGTATGTTTAGGGTTAGACGAAATGTATAAAAGGTGTATGAAAAAATGGTCGTAATTTTTAATTTTTATTTTCTTTTTCGCATTTTATTATATTCGTGGATGAATGTAATTTATTGTATACGTATGATTATTAATAATGCATCGTGTGATAGAATGGAATTTAATTGAACTCGGTAATGCGCTTAACAAACGAACCACAAAAGTGGAGGCTGGCTTTCACGCCGGACAGCATAGGTGTCTAACACTTTTCCATCGTCGTACCTGACTCTTCGAAACTGACCCATTGGGCAGGTGAGGAATAGTTGGGTCCTTTGCAAGAGATCCATAAATCGTTCATCCTCACCGGCGTGTACTTTCCCGAGATAACCCTCGGATGGTGACTCCATAGACTCCATAACGAGCCACAAACCCGTTATATGTTCCTCTTGACCACGTTTAGGGTGGTTAAACAAGGGTGACAAGTTTGTCCTTGCTTGGCGCAGCAAAAACTGACGCCATTAAGTTGACACTTGCCCCTAAATTATATAACACATTCAAGAAAGAAATTGAACCTATAGTACAAAGGATAGAAAAATTCCCTGGATCTTTGTGCTTTGGTGGCAATTTATTTTGGAGAATGGCAAAGCACTCCTCTGTGAGCTTAACTGTCTTATTCTCCTCTAATTTCCTCTTGTTAAACAAGATTTCCTTTAGAAATTTTACATAACTTGGCTTCTAGAGTAAGGTATCTGCAAAAAGAACACTAATATGAAGTTTATTAAATATTTCCAAATTTTTTGTAAATTGCTTGTCAAATTGCCTTGTTTTGTATACAAAAGGAAAAGAAGGCTTGATCTATATTGGCTTTTGCTCTACCTCCTTAGCCACTAGTTCATTTACTTTGGCTTCTTTATGTTTTTCCTTTTTAAGCCCTTTTAATTCCTTTCCACTCCTAAGTGATATCTTGGTTCTGAAATATTGTTTTAGTGCTATTGATGAATTTTTTCATGAGCTCCTCTGGATTAGATTTTTTTTTCTTGAGGTTGAAACCTTGGTAGTGGTTGCTTCATTGGATTTTGATTGCTTTACGAAAGATTAGGATGATTTTGCCACCCATGATTGTATGTGTTCAAGTACGGATTATTTTGTTGAGGCCTACAAAAATTTCCCACAAAATTAGCACTTTGAAATGAGTCCATGAATGGGTTATCGACTTGATAGTCAATGCTTGCATGACCTCTTCCATATAAGTCATAAACTACTCTCTTCACTTGCATGACCGCCATTGTATCAATTTATTATTTAAAGCTTTTATTTGGGCAGCCAATGTTTTGAAAGAATCTGCCTCATGTACTTTCATAGCTCTCTTTGGTGCTCTATCATTTTGCCATTGGTAACTATTGAAAGTCATTTCATCTAGCAACTCGAATGCTTCTTCTGGTGTCTTTCTCATGAAGTTACCTCTGGTAACTACATTAACCAAAGTACAATTAGCAGACATTAAACCATTATAAAAAGTTTATACCTGAAACCATATAGGCAAGCCATAGTGTGGGCATTTCCGGAGTAACTCTAAGTATCTCTCTCATGCTTCATATAATAATTATGTGTCGTACTGTATGAAAGTTGTAATGTCATTACTTAGTTTGGCAATCATTAAAGGAGGAAAAAATTTTGCTAGAAATCACTACACCATCTTATCCCATGTAGTGATCGATCTAACCGATAATGAGTTCAACCAATTTTTTGCTTTATCCTTTAGTGAAAAAGGGAATAGTGTTCGTTTGATGGCATCATCAGTAACCTCATTCTACTTAAAAGTATCATAAATCTCCAGAAAATTGGCAATGTGTTGATTTGAATCATCACTGGGCAATCCATTAAACTAAATTGACGTCTAAATCATCTAGATTATGTCTGGTTTGATCTCAAAATTGTTAGCCTATATCGATGGTCGCCTTATGCTTGAAGTTCTTCCTTTGATTGTAAGGGCTACATAATCGATCAAAGATCGTTGGTTTATTGTTGGTTAACGTGCCCCAAGGCTGTTGGTGCTAAACATTGATTATCTATCATTGCACTTATTTGCCTCATTAACTGATGTAATGTTCTTTATATCTTAGGATCAAAAAGCTTAGTTGTCTGATTTCTAGTACGTGTCATACACTAGATAAGAACCTGTAAGGCAAACAAGATCAAGAAGCATCGTAAAATAAAATGAAAAGAAAATTAAACTAGAGCAACAAGAACTAAAATGTCTAGAGTAATATTAGAAATAATATATTTTGATATTGTCTAACACACAATCCCTAACAATAGCGCCAAAAACTTGATACGTTAAAGTTTAAACCCTAACTACTTAGCAAGTATAGTAGTTCAAAGTAATATGTGAAGTATTTAGGTTTGTAGTATCCGCGAGATTATGTAAGCAAGTACTAAGACGACACCACTCATAACTTTATCTAAACTATCGAATAAAGATCGAAATAAATCTAAAACTAGAATAAAAATCAAAATCAAACAATTAGTAAGCACACCTAGATAAATCAAATAACAATAAGTGAGATGATGTTAAGACTTCAGGTTCACTAATTTACTACAATATAGGTTTTTCATGCGCTTAAATATCTCATGCTATTCATGTGACAACGGAATTCCCTAAATTGATCAACATCCTTTCTCAAGCAATATTAATCCTATTTAACAATCTAATAACCTAAATATCTCTATCTAGGTTTAATTAGATAAAAATACTTTAAGTTCTATAAAATCCACTAGCTTTTAGGACAAGTCTATTGTGTCTGTGACTATTACACATATTATCAACTATATCTCTACATTCAATCAATCTATGTTTCATATTCTGGCTGCTTTTATATTATCTCATCTCTCAGTCTTAATCATACAACAAAGATCCTATTAAAGATTGACCAAGTTTTTAATAGGCATTAATTTTCATGTGCAAACTCACATGAAATAACATTTTCATAAATTATATAAAAAAACACTGCACATTCATGAATTAGCTAGCTCTAATCTTAGTAAAAATTATTTAGCTCATCATTAAACACAAATAAACAATTAGATTCAAATAAAGCATAATGAAAAATAAGAATAAAACTCAATAACTTGTTGAATCCTTTATTGAAATCTAATGAAAATCTATCTCATAATTGCAATTCGAATAGCCTTTGATTGATTCCTCAAAACAAAATTTATAATCTTTGAAAAGTGCTTGAAAAATCTCTCAAAAACTTTCCTAAAATGACTTTCCCCCTATTTCTAAAGTTACAATTCAATATATATACACTTAGGGTTAGAGAATAATTTCAATCAAAATAAAACTCTATTGTTGTTGGGCCATGCTACGGCATAGAGCTTCTATCTTACTCTTGTTGAGCATGTCGCAGCATGCAACTTCTGGAATTTTCATGCGCCTCTTGCATTCTCCTATGTTGTGGCATGATACCGTGACATGAAGCTTTAGGAATCGAAAATTTTGGTCTTCATCAAAGTTGTAGCCCTAGATGTCTAGTTTCATTTGGATTTTGAATCACCTCATGTGAACTTTGGAATCTTAAGTTATGACCATTTTAGTGCTCATTGGTCAGACATAAAATTTCATCAATAAGACATGAATTTGGGCAACGGTTGAGGGCCCAAACGAACTTGGAACTTTCCGCATAATAATTTTTTCAAAAGCTTGAGATGTCTACTACAACTTTGGTGGAACTAATTTTTCATTTCAAAGCTTGAGATGTCTACTACTCATAAGTTCTTTATTGCAACAATCTATTGAAAAACTGTTTTATAGATTATATATCTTTTTATGAATTTTCACCAATTGCAAATTTAAGTTTATAAATATATCTGAAAAACTTAAGTTTATAAATAAGAAAATGTTCTTCTATAAATGCTTTATGGTTTACTAAGTCATGAAAAGTATGTATATGAATGTATATACAATGATATACCCATTTCTTAGTTGTTATGCATCTCACATAATTTTTTATTAGTTTTATTGTGTTTAATACCTTCTTATCTACTCTACATCTTTATACACTATTAATACAAAGATAAAAGTGATATTTAGTCAGGTGTGACTCATATTAATTTACTACTATAACTAACTTTTAGGTTACAATAACGTAATATTTATCATATAAGTTTACTAAAATAAAATAGACCATACCATCTCAAGAAGTACTAAGTCATAGCAATAAACATACCTCTTTTTTTTTTTTACTTGCATGATTTATCAAACTTAACCATGAAAACATCATGAATACAAATTAATATAACATTTTAACCTTACCATATCAATATATCAACTTTCAAGATTACATAACATATCAAGTTTCTCATCATACATACATCAACACAACATATTCATAACATATATTCAATCATTTATTATCAAATTTGCTCCAAATCTATTCTCTTATTTTCTTTTCATATAGCCAAATTTTCCTCCTTAATTACAGTAAATATTTTCTTCCAAAATTAATCTTATATCATCATATCTCCTTAATATTATCCATTACATATATCATCAACTATCAAAACTAATAGATTTCAATTTTTTTATTAGCCTTAAGATGAGAAATTTGACTTTTCCAATCCAATTTACTTACTTTTAAGCTTTTTCTTACTTATTCTTCTTCCTTTGAATAGCTTCTTTCCTTCTAAATTTGTAATCCACCTTTAAAGAATTATAACATCACTTAATAAATGAATTTTCAATATTTTTTTGTAAGATTTTTACTTTAGATGGTGATGAAAACACCTTTCTTAAAAATCATTGCAATTTTCTTCACAAATTCACTTGATTTCTTTTAAAATTTGAAGAAAACATGGGAGAAATGAGAGAGAAACATTTCAGCTCCAAGGAGAAGAAAAATGTAGGAAGATAAATTCATATTTATCCTTTTAATTAATAGGTTATGCTTAATTCCAAAGATGCCCTTCATCTTTTCCATAAATTACATCTATGTTATTTATTCAATTTATCAAAAATAACCTTTCTATCATAAAAATGACCTTACGTCCTTTCTTTTTAATGTCTACTTTATCCCTTAAATCTTTTTAAAATGAGCATTTTACCTTTGACATAAAATATCAAAAATACCCTTCATGTTTTTCAATAATTTTATCTATGCCTTTATGCAATTTATCAAGAATGACCTTCTTAAATGTATAAATTATTTTATGTCATTTCTTTTTAATGCCCACTTTATCACTTGAATCTTTTTAAAATGACCATTTTACCTTTAGTGTAAAATATCACTCTTTTATACAATTTCTAAAGGAATTTTTTAATAAAACCATTATAGGTAATTTTTATTAGGTAATTTAAATGTACATGAGTATGAGTGTGACATGTGCTCTATAAAGGACCCTTAACCCTGGTTGAGACTCTATTGTCTCTATAACTACTAGAAAAAGAATCTTTTGATTCTTAAGTTACCTAGCACTATGAGGTCTACCTCTAGGTCTACTAGATCTATAAACTCTACAAGGTGACATTTATAAAAGAAGGGAAAACATGAATTCCAAATTAGACACAAAGGTAAGTCTTATGAAAAGACTTTTCAAAGGCATGAAACTATAAACTAAGCTCTAATACTACTAAATGTCACACCCGCCACAAAGGGATGGGACTAGTGTAAGGTAGGTGGAGTAAACCACTAATACTCATAAGCTTTCTAACATAACTTGTCTAAATATGATGATATACAAAATATAATCTATACATTTGATGCATTAAAGAAAAAAATGACATAATACTTTATTAGATATCAAATAGATATTAATACATTGAATTTAAGAATCAAATTAATCTAAATAACAAAAGGATAGTTTTACAAAATAGTATCTGAATAAATAAAAATACAAGGTGGATATCAAACTACAAAAGAGCTAATGATTAGATCACAAATACAAAAAGGAATGAAGTGTAAACATTAACCTCATCTATGAAGCTTAAGTTTGAAATTGGGATCTTAAAATAGTTGGACTGAAATCAATAGGGAGTTAGAACAACTATCAACAATCTAAAATGTTATAAGAAAGTGGGATAACCACACTAACTACTGTGTCTAATGAATGGTTATGTAATTTAAAGTAAATGAACTAAACAAGTTTCTTTTCCAACGTAAATTCTCAAATGCATTTGCAAACATATATAGATAATTTTTATTTAAAACATAATTCTTGGTAATTATTAAAAAACAAAACATTAACAACTTAATATAACTTAACTTTTGGTAAATACTAGAAAGCATAAAACAACTTAAAGTAATTCAAACTCTTGACAAATTGTTGAAAAATAGAAAATAATATAAAATAATTTAAACTTCTAATAATTATTGAAAAACATAAAGTAACTTAAAGTAATCTTAAACTCTTATCCTTTCCTCGTCTATTCACAAAGGGTCAATGTGTTCTACCTCATAGGGAATACTTAACCTTACCTCAAGAAAGGCTTTCACCTTATAAGAGATATAGGTATTGTGAAGCAGTTTAAGTCTTAGACATCTCACAAGACTGTAACAACCCTCAAACTGTGTCACATTGATAGAGGGTTTTCAACTTAGAAGAAACTAAAACTTACATGCTTTCTTTCTTACATTCTCATTTCATTAAAGTATTTATATATAACATAAATCATTTTTTGTTATTAAGGAACATGGAACTCATGAAGACGAGATATATAAATCATACAAATAAGAATCTTATCTTCAGATCTCATTAACCACTTATATAATTAACATATTTGTAACAAAAAATTGAGATCACAATATAAAATATAAAGCATTTCTTGTTAAGAGATAGCTTGAAACTCATGAAAACTAACTACCTAAATCTTGTAAGATATAAGTCTCATTTCCTATTTAAAAGCAATTTGCAACTTTTAATACCTAACGTATTTGTGATAAACATTGTCTATTTCTCATTTATATAAAAAAAATTAATATCATAATGAAATTATATATTTTTTACAAGTACAAACGCTCACCTCAAAAGCTTACAATTGAAGGCTCAGTGAAGTCAACTGGAGCTTCGAAATCAAGAAACAAAATAGACTCAATAATACAATGCAAGATTAAACCCAATAGAATGATCTCATGGATTGAAACATGTTAAGTATCTTAAATATGAAGATGAAATGCAAGTAGGCAAAAATTGAAACTTAAACATCTAAGTGGCACATCTAGATCCTTTGAAGTAAAACTAACCAATTAATGTCAAGTTGATTTGAATCCCAAAAAAAACTTCAAACTTCTTAAACTTGTTTCTAACATCCAAAAGCGAGATTGAACATCAATTCATCAAGAATTTATACATTAAACTATTGAACATCCTTAGGTGCTAACATTCAAACTTATAATCCAACACTTAAAGGCAGTCAAACCAACTAAATTAAGTCTACCAAGATCCTTAACAAATTGTTCTTATGGTCCAAAACACATGGCATTCACAACATCTTATCCATAGTCACATAATCTATGTTTATACACAACTCATTTAATTCATTGTCAAACAATGCAATTGAATATTCATTTGGATTCAAAAACACCTCATCAACATTAATTAGGCTTGTATTTAACTATATTATACCTAGATTATCATTTTCTCCAAATCATCCAATTTTAGGGTTCTAAATTAATTTCTTAAATTTTGAAATTTCTTCCATTAATACCATTAACTACTTTCTGCCACCATTAACGAATTTACCCATCTCATTTGCAAGCATAAATAAGCCCCAATATTACTTTAATAAAGGTAGAAACTGATTAAGGAGTTAATATCATTACCTTAAATATATTTTCCCTAGCTTTCAATCCTCCTCTAAGTATCTTTGAATCCTTAAATAGCTGAAAATAAAGCTGAAATGGCTATTTTCTCTTTTTGCTTTCTCTTTTCTTCTTTTTCTTCTCTTCTTTCTTTTATTTGTTTCATGGAACATATGGGTAGAAAAGAAACATGGTAGGTAATGGCTTGTTGCTTAAAAGAAAAGTAAAAAAACAGATATTTTAGTATATACACACACACACACATAATCCTATGTGGCCAAGTCTCTAATAATTGTGTGTTCTCACCTCTCTTTACCACTCATTTCTCTCTCTCTCTCTTTTTTTTTTTTTTAGCTTAATACTTTCATATTTCCATTACCTTGTCCTTGCCCAAGAATCAAGTTACTGAATGCCAAGTGGCAACATCTAAGTCGAATTTTATTTTTGGGATACAGGTATCTTCATCGTCAATGCTATGAACATCATCCACAATATTACTAAAAACACATACATTATTTCTCTTCCAATTGATTAAGTCACCATCATCTTCAAACATATTCGTAATTGAGGATCTATTCTGGAGCTGTCTTGTTGGAAAGCTTCATTATCGGTAAATGATTTTTCAAATGATAAGTCATAAAAGTTACTTGGGTGACCTTTTGAAACAACGAGCCAACTGGGATTGAGACCATCATTAACATAGAATAGTTGTTTTCATTTGTATCTGATTTTCGTTTAAATAACACAATTTGTTTTCATTCAAATATTGAAGTTCAATTATTTCAGTAATAACTCAGTAATAATCTATAAGATTATTCTCCACCATTCCTTTTACTAAAACACCATTATTTTCCTTTACTCTTTCAAGTTTCTCAGTGTGAAACCTAACTAGTGACATATGCAAATACAGAAACAGACAAACCACAAATTTTGTTCAAAGAAATATTGATTCAACAAAATATCAAGTGCACAGGTTTGTTTTGGCCAAGAAAAAGATTACAAATTGCTCTCCATAACCCATTCAACTACCCGAAAGTAATTTTAAAGATTTTCTTAGCGATAACATGGCTTTCTTACAGATGCTCTGATTTAGCTTTTCTCTAGCGAACATCACTAAGCCCTAAATACAAATTAAATTTTAAACTAAAAAGAAGTTGCGTTGACTGGATTGATATATAATCACCAAGATAAACTTAAAAAACAAGGACTTAAAAAACCACCACAATGCATTACAATTAAACAATTGAAATTTTTACCTTTTATCAAGAAAATGTAAAACTGCTAAGAACTTTCCTCTTTTCCCTCCGGATTTTCTGTAGATTTACCCAACTATATTCAACCTGTACACAACTAATGTTAAAGTATCGGACTGAGTAGTCGGTTTCAAAAAAATTGACAACTAAAATGCCAAAAAATGAACAAGAATTCCACAAAAGCAATTCAAAAGCAAACGAAGGTGCAAAGTAAAAATAAAACATATCTAAATGCCTAAGAGCGTGGAGGAAATACCTGTAAAGAATAAGGAGGAATCTAGGGTTTTAATAGAGGGAGAAACTTCGTCTAAATTTCAATAAATAGAGGTCTAAATTTCAGATTTTGGAAGTCTTTAATCCAAAATAGAGGGAGAAGTTTCAATCGTTCTTATAACTTTTTTCTTTTGCTATAGTTTCATTCTTATAACGTTGCTGGATTTAATTGTCTGTGATTGCTATAGTTTCATTCTTATAACTTCTCTTTTGCTATAGCTTCATTAAAAGTCAGTCTTCCAATTTTTTTTTACATATTTTTCTTAGTTTTTACTTGTACACAGAGATGATGATTACGTTACATTTTCTGTTAGTTGGTGATTATTTACTTTGTTCACTGATTAAAAATGTACTTTCAAATCTTAGTGTGTAGAGATGATTTGATTATGTTTAGCACATGAGTTTTGATGTGGAAGTTGAGAGAGTTGGTGAAAATTTGGTCAATGAATAATGCCTTTTTTGTTTCATTTCAATTTTTTTTTTTTTTTCACTAACTCGGTGATTAATTTTATTGTAAATAATACCCTCTTAGAATACCAACAACATGAGCAAGCGCAGAGGTTTAGTTAAAGCGAAAAAGAAAAGCTAAGCCTACTGACAAAAAATTGTGATCCTGTTGATAGTATCTCTCAAGATATTCAAAAAACACATCATGAAGCAGAACTTAATAATGTGCAATCTACTACAAACAATTTTGAGAGGTTATGTAATAATGGCCATTCTCTTATACAGCCAGCAACAGCAATTAATTCTATCTATTGGTAAAAATCATTTCACCAATTCAATTCATCATTGTTGTAACTATCAAGAACACTCGTTCTTATTAATTTACTTTTTTTTGGTATTCATCTAACTTGAAATTACTTTTTTTATAATAGGAAGAATGGATCTACCGGATATGAGAACAATAAGATTTTATTATCGATGATATTTTGCCTTTTTACCTACATGATCATACATTAATGGTAGACTAAGTGAGAAGCACTATGATTTTGATTTGGAGTTCAAGTTTCCCACATTCTTCGCTTTTTTGGATTACATGAAGAAGAACTGTGATTTTGATATACCCTACGAAGACAAATTGTATTACTTGAAGCCAGTGAGTATTCTCAGTGATTTTGATAGGCTAGTACAAATTGTTTATGATGATGATGGTGTGAAAAACATGCTTGCAAGTTTTAGAAATACTAAGGGAATGCCTGTTAACATATTTACTCTCTCAAAAAAGGATGCTATTGTGTTGTGTAGTCCTGAAGAACATAATCTTAGAAATGTGTTGGGAGAAGTCAACCAGGCATTTCCAGAGGAGCACACTTTAGATGTTGGAATTAAGGCATCCACATTAGGTTTTAATTTTAATTTTTTCCATTTTACATGCATTTTCATTTTCTGAATGCCCTACAGATCTTGATTTCTAATTAAAAATTGTTTATGTAATTTTTAGGTTTGAACACTAAAAAAAGAAAAACAAGAGGTCTTATGCATTCCATAAAAATCATTGCATTAGAAAAGGAGAAAAATTGCCTATGGAATTTGATGAGGATCATCATGCTATTGGTGAAAACTCAACAGTTTTTGTTTGGTTTTTGGGACAAACAGTTCGAAATAAGTCATGTTGTCCGTTACAAAAGGAGTGGAAAGAACTTAAAGGACATGAAATTGACCATATGTGGACCATTATCAAGGTGAGATGGATAACAAATAAATGTTTATAAAATTTTGTATTCTGTTTAATATATTAAAGTGTAGGATTTAATTACCAAAAAAAAAAAAAGTGTAGGATTTGATACCTATTTATCTTATATGTTTTTCAGGAGAAGTTTATATTTGATGGAGGGAAGGAAGCCATTTGTGGTCACATGAATGCCTTATATAAGGATTACAGATACGAAATTTTTATAAAAAAAATTGATCCAAAACCAACTTACCAAAGTCGTCCGATAAACAAGCCTAAACTTGTTCATATGGACGATTGGAAGTTTTGGGTCAACCATTGGAGTGACGCAGCCTAAGTTTCATTTTGTACTAATATTTTTGCTTATTTTATTATTAGGAAAGAAGTAACAAGAATAAGACAAATAGGTCAAGGCAGTCCATGCCCCCTTACACAGGAATTAAAAGTTTTGCTCGACTCAAACATTAATTGGTATGAATTTGCTTTCAAATATGAAATTAAGTTGAGTAATTCACACTCATTATTTTAATCAATATATTCATCACTTCTTTTATGATAAAAAAAGAAAAATGGATATACGCCTTCTCGGGTTGAAGTTTGGGTTAAATCTCGCAAAAGAAAGAATGGAAAGCAAGTTGAATCCAGTCTAAAGGGCGTTATTGTAATACCTTTATATTCTCTTTAACTTTCTCTTCCTTCTTATTATACACACACATCCAAGCAAATTTATAAATATATTTTTGCAAGCACAGTTTGATCGATTAAAAAAACATCAAGTAGAAGGACAAATCTTATTGAATGATGATGAAATATTTGAAGAGGTCCTTCCAGAGAAGAATGGCTATTTGCATGCTTATGGTCCAAGAAAAAGTATTACTACATATTTTGGAAGTAGACCAACAAAAGCACAACTAATGAAACAAGTGCAAACAACTTGGAAGGAAGCAAATGATGCAAAGAGGGAAGTAAATACGAAATTAGAAGTAAAAGGCAAATGGAGGAGATGAATAAATGATGATGCTTGCAAATTAAGGTCAACAATCTTCAACAAATAACCAAACCCCTTAAGATGAAATTGTAAGTTATCTTGAAAAATGTAAATATACTATGAAAATCATTTTTCTTTTACATTAATCATAAAGTAATACGCACTGATTACATTAAATTACATGATTAATTTCTTCTTTCAAATTTGATATTGTAGGTTGGTTGAATGTAGCACTTTGACCTAGCTTACCCTCAAAAACTTTTACCTAACTAGTTGCCAAGTATCTAAGGTGTAGACTGGTCAAGGCACCATGATTTTTATTATATGAGGTTAAATAATATGGATAAGAAATTGATTCCCCACTATAAATTAAGATATAGCAATAATTTTTAGATCCTATCTGAAAGAGTGTGAGATTCGAATAAAATAGTGAGAGCTTAATATGATTATGCATTGACACTTTTAAACAATACATAGACACTATCTAAAGTTTATTTTCTTTATAATATTCCTTAATTGTGAAAAGAATTTGAAAATGGCTCACAGTAATATTCTCCTAAGGATAATGAACAATAACATTTTGACTGGACAAAGCTATAAAGATTGACTAAGAAATCTAAGAATAATTCAAGATTTCGAGGAGATTGCTTATATCTTAAAAGCAACTCTCTTGTAAACATAGCTCTAGATGCTTCAGAAGAAGAACATAGAGTGTTCGATAAATGGATAGAAGATAACAAGAGGGTTCAAGGCTACATGTTATGAATAGAGAACTCCAAACCAAGCACAATAATGTTTAAGGTAGTTATACCATTCTTCAAGGAATACAAGAGTTGTATGGCGAGAACCTCAAGTGATGAAATATGAGCTGTAAGTTTCACTTTTCAGTATGAGGCTGAGGGAAGGATTACCTCCATTTGATCTTATCATTAAGATGATAAATGTTTTTGGGCAATTGGATGTATATAGGGTGGTTATGTCAAATCTCCTCAAAATGAATTTGCTTCTACAACCCGTTTCACCTATTTATAAATTGTCTATAATTAATGATAATTTAAATAGAATAGAGCAAACTTTCCCTAAGCTGTTTCATGAACTTTAGGAGTTTTATAAGTAAGGGAAAAAAGGCAAGGGACAACAGGAAATCTACGTGGTGTCTACAAGTAAGGGAAACAAAAAGTCGAAGTAGCAACAGATGAAGGGTTCAAATGTTGGACCTTAGAAAAAGAACTTCAAGAAGGGTCCCCATAAGGCAAAAAAATCCAAGGCAAAAGGAAAACTTTTCCATTGCTAAAAGGATATGCAATGGAAAAGAAATTGTCCATTGTACTTAGAGAGCCTAAAAAGGGCAAAATAATTACATTTCATTGTCAATTTATTAAGCATGAGTTTAGTGTAAAGTCAGATAATCATTTCAGGATATTAGATTTAGAACAATATCTCATATATGTATTTCTTGTAGGAATTTTAGAATAGTTCTATTTTCTCCAAAGGTGAAATTGTTTTAAGGATGGCAAATGAGGCAAAAATTGGAGTAGCAGCCATTAGGACTTGCTAATTAGCATTAAATACAAGACACATTTTCAAATTATATAGAGTATTGTATTTTAAAGATACTAATAGAAATATCACTTTTTTCTTTGTTTTATGTAAATTTTGTTACAATGTACATTTTAATGGAAATGAGTGTTATTTAGTTTGATAAAAGTTTAGTTGGCAATGCTAAAATTACAAATGGTTTGTATGTTTTAGAATTGAATAATAATAACTTGATAAATGCCAAAACAAATAAAAGAATATGACCTAAAATTAATCCTATGACTCTATGGCATCATAAATTAGGTCATATAGGAGACAAAATATTAAATCAACTTAGAAAAAGTGGAATTTTAAGTTTATTGGGTTTGAAACCCTATCCAACCTGTGAATCTTGTCTTCAAGGAAAAATGACCAAGTTACCCTTTAAGAATAAAGGAGAACAAGCTCAGGAATTATTAGAACTGATACATACATATACATGTGGACCTTTTAGTACCATGGCTAAATGAAGATTTGAATACTTCATTATCTTTATTGATGATCATTCACAACATAGGTATTTGTATTTGATGAAATACAAATTTGAATCCCTTGAAAAGTTCAAAGAATTTAAGAATAAAGTAGACAAATAAACTAGAAAGAGTATTTAAACTTTATGATCAAATCGTGGAAGAAAATGTTAGGATATAAAATTGTAAGAATTCTTAAAGTGGAATAATTTCCTAGTTCACTCCTTGGTATACACTTGTCACACCCACACTTAAGTACATTTAAAAATCCCTAATATAAATTACCCATAATGATTTTATTAGAAATTTTTTTGAAAAATATATAAAAGAGTAATATTTTGTACTAGGAGTAAAATAGTCATTTTAAAAAGATTCAAAGGATTAAGTGAGCATTAAAAAGAAATGAAATAAAGTAATTTATAAGTTTAAGATGGTCATTATCGGCAAATTACATAAGGACATAGATGGAATTATAAGACAAGATGAAAGGTATTTTTTGATATTTTGCACTAAGGGTAATATAGTCATTTTAAGAAGATTCAAGGGACATAAAGTAATTTATCTATTAGGAAGGCTGTTTTTGATAAATTGAATAAAAAACATAGATGTGATTTATGAAAACATGAAAGCTATTTTGGAATTAAGTTTAAGTAATTAATTAAAAGGATAAACATGAATTTATCCTTCTCCATTTTCTTCTCCTTGCTATTGGAACATTTTTCCTCCTCTCTTCTTTTCTTCAAATTTTTAAAGGAAATTAGGTGATTTGTGAAGGAAAATTGTAATGATTTACAAGAAAGATATGTTCATCACCATCTAAGATAAGAATTTTACAAAAAAATGTTGGAATTTCATGTATTAAATGATGATCTAATTCTTTAATAGTGGTTTTGAAATTTAGAAGGAAGAAAATTATTCAAATGAAGAAGAAAAAGTAAGAAATAGCTTAAAGATAAGTAAATTTGATTGAAAATGTCATGTTTCCCATTTAAACAATTTTAACTTGGAGATTTGGTATAGATTCATTTAAAATAAAAGGAGAATTCCAAACAAAAGAAAAAGTAAGCAAGCTCTAAGAGTTAATAGTCCTTTTGAAATACTTGAGAAAGCGAATGATAATGCATATAAGGTATAACTTCCAAGTGAATATAAAGGAGTATCAACCACCTTCAATGTAGGAGATCTTAGTCTCTATTTGGAAGATGATTGAGATTTGAGAGTAAATCCTCTCTAACTTAGGGAGGATGATATAATCACGAGTACTAAAACCCTTGTAATCATTGATGGTGAGAACAAAATCTTTGGAAATGCAAGCCATAAAACCCTTGTTTTTTTCGTTAGCCTTAATTTCATTCATCATAGCCATAAAAGCCTTGGATTGAGCATGTTAATTGTCAATAGCAAATTACCAATCAAGTTTTCATGAAGTTTTGTTCCACAAGTTATGATCAAGACAACTATTAAGCCACCTCTAAGTCTTGAAGAAGTCCCAAGTTTATGCCCAAGATCACCCAAAAGGAGCCAAGTAGCAATGGAGTGCAAGGGAAGGATGTGTTACAAGAAGTTTCATGTGAAGCAAGCAGGTCACGACCCTAGGTCATAGCCCCAACATTTTATTTTTGCAAGGCAACAATAGGAGGTGGCCCTAGGTCATAACCTGGCATTTTGTTTTTACAAGGCAACATCAGGTCGTAGCTTGCCTATTTGGGCTCTTCGTGAATGTCATGTCTATTTTGGACTTTTTAAAGTGCTTTTTTATCTCAAATTTTAATTTATGTATCTAAGGGCTTTTTGGTCCAATTTTAATTTTGTAAAGCCAATATAAAATGCTTCTCTCTTTTGTAATAAGACAACTTTTGATGAATTCTCTCAATGAAAAGCTTGAAGCCTTTTTTCTAAATTAGAACTTATGACTCTTTGGTTCTTGAGTTCTTGATTTCTTTATCCAAGCTATCGTAAGGAGATTGGTGGTGAACTCGAATCAAGTTGGTGGATGCTAGTTCCTTTATCCTAGATTCTCTATCTTGTAAGTTATTTTTCAAGCAAGTCAAGTTGTTCATTGTATATTTGTGGCCAAACTTCTACCTCTCTACTTTGAGATCGCCTTTGTGCGTATAAATTGGAATCTTTAGCTTGCCTTGATAGATCACTCGGTGAATGATTTTATATCAAAAAGTTTATTAAGTTGTTCATGCTTTAATAATCACTTTAGTAATGCTTCCTTTCGAATGATAACACTTCTAGAGGGGTATTACAAATAGATGTTTGTAATAATGAAGTGTCATTGAACTTTTCCTTTAGCACCTAACTATTGATGAGATTTTTTATCACGAATTGATAAATGTAATTTAGAACCTTGCACAAAATAGATTATAGTAGCAACAATAAAGATCACTTAATTAATCTTGATATCTATTAAGAATTTTTAGCATGGTTTGATCAGATAGTCAAAAACTTATACCTAAGGGAAGTATATCTTGACAATGATTCAATTTTGGGCGAGGGCTCTAAGTAAAATAAACAGACTTATTTGAGAGTTGAGTATTGGAAGAATATGACTCTTGGCTTTTATTAATTATTGTGACTTCTGATTTTAAGATTTGCCTTTTATGGTTTGTATTTATCCTTTATATTGGTCCTTCATTTTTTTGAGAATAGAGAAAAGTTGTATACAAATAATAAAATTTGAATATTCTTGACTCAAATATGATTTTTGTTGTAAATGAATTAAAAATTCATTGAATTAAATAGTTTAACATCCAACATCCCTAATACATGAATTGAGAAGCACATGCTCTTCGGACATGTTTATGAATATAGCCCACATGAATTGATAAAATTTATGCATGTGTGAATAGTCAAGTTCATGAATGAATGAATATTCATGAATATTTATGCATGTGTGAATAGCTAAGTTCATGAATGAATTAATATTCATAAATAAGATAATAATGAACATGCATGAACTAAGAGATGCATGAATGCGATGATTAAGTATATAATAATAGCTTCAATATGAAGAGTTATGTACACATCAATGACTTCAATGTAAAGAGATATATATAATACTGACTTCAATATTAAAAGCCGTGTACGTATTAATGGATTGACACTTATAAATAGAGATGATTTTGTTCACAAAAATGAGACAAATAATTTTTAAAGAAATATAGTTACTTATTTTCTATCCTCTTAAATTTATAAAATCTCTTAAAATTATTTTATTTTCTAAGTATTATCAATTCAAAAAGTTCAACCAAGGTCTACTAATATTGGAATGCACCTATCAAAAGATTAAAATGTTATATATTGGGAGACGAAGTTAAATAATTATATTTAACACCAATAACAAGAACTATAATCGTAAATAAATTCAATTATTTTCACGATTATATCTCATCTCAAATAATATTTTATACAATATTGTTATTAATATCAATTTATTTATTTTATTTGTGTTTTTATTTTGTTTATTTTATCTTCTTTTTTATATTATAATCATGCTCATAATTTATTTAAATTAAAACGAAATAATCATGCTCGTGGAATGATTCCAATTTGACAATAGACAACAGTATTCCGTCAAAAAAATGAAAACAATCTCATAAATGCGAAGATGTATTGTTTTATAAGGTCCCTTTCCTGCTTCTGAATGAGAATCATTTAGGTCCTTTATTTGCTTCTGAATGAGAATCATATCCACACCGCTATATGGTTTACTAGAAAGACAAGAAAAAGTATTTGTACGTGCAGATCTGAAATAACTTAAAATTGTTTGGTGTAGAAATTGTTTATACTGGGAGTGAGTACCATAATTTTATGAAATATTGCTCATTACATCATCAATGAAGCAACCCAATGACGAGAACGCAGATCCACCCTCGGCCACGGCTTTCCTACTGTTTTCGCTCGTCTCCTTCAACTTATTCCTTAGCTTATCATCATTCTTCATCAATTTCCTAATCCCTTTCTCTATTTCTCCTGCGCTCACGATCACAGGATTCTCTTGGGAAAAATCTTTCCTATAATCCATTTTAATCTCGACCGCTAATCCCAACTCCATCACCATCTCAAAAGCATTCAATTGTTGCTCGGCTCTTATCGGCCACGTGGCAACTTGAACATTGAACCATATGCTCTCTAATGTCGAATTCCACCCGCAATGCGATACAAACCCTCCAATTGCCTTGTGGGCCAAGATCCACACCTGTGGGGCCCATCCGATCACTTGTCCGATCCCAGTCGTTCGCTCGAGAAATCCTTCTGGTAAAACTTCCGTTAGGTTGGGGTAGTCAGTCGGATGGGCAAACTGACCCTTAGGCGGAGGTCGACGTAGGGACCATAAGAAGGGATGCCCACTCTGCTCGAGTGCAAAAGCAATCTCTTTCACCTGATCCTTGTCGAAGCTTCCCATGCTCCCAAAGCATAGGAACACAACCGAAGATGGCGGTTGATCATCAAGCCATTTCTTGATCTCTGATTTTGCTGTGGACCCGCCTGATCCGTGATGAATGCTATCACCTTCTAGATTTAAAATGGGCCCCACAGGATAAACTGGAGGAAGGTTGGTTTCACCGTTAGATAAAAACTTTATCATATAAGATTCCAGCTCTAGGAACGAATTTACAACAATACCCTTAACCCTTCGGAATCTCCTCGCTTGCTCAAACAGAATTGTAGACCAGTCTTTCTCCAAATACGCGAAAGGCAAAACCCTAGCAGGAATTGGGTTAACAAGACCTGGTACTTCCAACTCCATATCCGAGTCTTTCAACTCAGCAGTGTGTTTGTTCTGCTCATCATAAAGCGCCTGCGCGTGAAACATCAAGCCAAGAGACGCTGCACTGGACGTGTAGAAAATATAGCTAGGAACTCCAAGCTCATCAGCAACATCAATCATGGTTGTACAAAACATGTCCAGAACGAAACCGGCGAGTTTGGGTGAGTCTTCGCAGGCTGAATCGGTGTGAACAAGCTTAGAGACAACTTCTTTGACGTGGGGTTTTTGAGATTCTATGAATGAAATGAAGAAGCTTATGGGGTTGGATCCTGGAAGTGGAAGTTCATTGTTGGGAAGATGAACCAGTTTGATACGGTTGGCTGCAGAGAGTGAGTCCAGATGGGCGTTGACTTTGGAGTCAGAAGATAGTCTCATGATGAGGACGGTGATGGAGAGGCGGGGTTGGCGGTTGACAAGAAGCTTGGCTAACTCCAGGGAAGAGACAAGGTGGCCGATGCCCGGAGTAGGGATAAAGACGAGCTCAGCTTTCCCGTTCATTGTGTGCATAATTGACAATTCCTTTCTTTTGCTGTGACTAAAAATAAACGGAGCTTTTATATAAAAAAAAGAAAAAAACAAAATTGAAAGTGATGATATAACATGACCGCTACTAAGAGATGATGTAAGCGCTTTGCTAGCAGTGACAGTGAAAGAGGAGAGAGTATCAACTAATTTATTGCAATATTTATAATAAATGGATATAAACTTTGTTTATCGAGATACGTAGTTAACGTCAGAAGTACAAGACACAATTATATTTTGTTCCTACGTTGAATAGTTATCGAATATTTCCGTGACATGTATGAATTGACTTGTGGCATACCATATCGCTGTGGCCAACGGACTAATTCCCACTCAAGTTTTCACTCAAACAGTGGGCTGAATTGACTTGTGGCATACCATATCGCTGTGGCCAACGGACTAATTCCCACCCAAGTTTTCACTTAAACAGTAGGCTGAACCACATATTGTCATCCAATATTTTATTTAATAATAGTTATAATTTTAAAATTTTTAAAATTTAAGTATTATTTTTTTATTATAAAAAGATTAAAATATTTTTTATAATATTAATATTAAAATAAAATTTAATACAAATAATATTAAAACTAAAATTAAAATAATAAATATTAAAATAATAAAAAAATTTTAAAAATTTAACAATAAAATAAATATATAAAAAAACAATCATCATTGATGGCGATGACCGCTTTGATCTCATTAGGTGATCGAAAACGGTCACCTAGTTTTATTGACGACTAGATTTGGTCATTAACAATCTGACAAAGGCGATCAGATCTGGCCGTCTCCTCCAGATGATTGGCAGTTTGACCATCTCTGTCAGATTATTGATGATAAGATCTAATTGTCAATAGAACCATGTAGTTACTTCCGACCACTTAATGAGATTAAAATGGGTCGCCACTACTAGCAGGTGGTCACTTTTTTTATATAATTATTTTATTTTTAAATTTATAATAAGTTTTTTATTAAATTTTTAAATTTTTTATTATTATTTTAATATTTTTTATTTTAAATTTGTTTTTAATTTAATTTATAAAATTTATTTTTTATTTTAATCTAAAAAAACAAAAATACCCCTATGACGAGCGAGTACTTGAGTTTTAAAAGTTTTGCGGGTAACAACTTGTCATTAAACGAAACCTTAGATGGCAATATGTCATTTGGCCCAAACATAAATGTCCACCTTTTAACTTTTAAAACTCAAATACTCATTTTTCATTTAAATTTTTTTAATTTTTTATAAAATTACTAAAAAACCCTTATTAAAAAATAAAAATTTATAATAAAATTATAAAATAATATTTAAATATAAATATGTTTAAAAAGTTAAAAATATTTTAAAAAATATTATAAAATTTTAAAAAATATTTAAATTTTAAAAAATAAAAAGGTAGACACTGCCACCAACGGTCATGATTGTCAATAATTGAATCAGTTGGCCAAAAAGGGTTATCTGGTTTCAAATGGGCTATAACTGTCCACCTTTACTAGCAACCATGGTCGAAAACAATCAATAGGGCTAAGATCAATCATTTTCTATCATTTTTAACCGTTTTTGTTGGCAGAAACAGTCAGATTTGGCCTATTTCTCCAAAATATTTGACGATTGATTTAGCTGCATCCACTAAACAAGGTGGTCAGATCTGGTCACCTCTGAAATCAGGTGACCGTTTCTACCTACTTAGTTTCATTATCGACGGTCATTGTTATCAACACCAATGGTAGTAGTCGTTTTTAAATTTTTAAAATATTTTCATATTTTAAGTATTTTTAAATTTTTTATATTTAAATAATATTTTATATTTTTAATAATTTATTTTATTATTTTATCCAAATTTTATTAGAAAATGATCAAAATACCCTTTTAACTATAAAAATTTAATTATTGACTTTGTTTGGGGTTTTAGAAGTTATGAGATGAAAATCTATTTTTAAATAAAACTTTTGTGAAAATATATCTTTGACCTACCACTGTGGTATAACTTTTCTTGAGATCTAACTAAAATTTATCAAAAATTGACCATAAACCACACTTTTTCTAGGCGAAGGAATTGCGAAATGCATTTGGAATAATACTGTTTTACCTGTTGGAATTTAAATAAAATATTTGAGCATCCTCTGGAGATGGAAGACAACAATTTTATATATATATACATGTTTGTGTTCCTGCGCATGCACAATTTTTTTCCTCCAAAACTCCACCAAATTCTTCGAGATATATGTTGTCATATCAAAAATGACAGGCAACCATCTCAAAAAGGCGTGGCTGCCTATCCACCCAAAAAATATATGTATATTTCAACTATAACCTTTTTTTTTTTTTTTTGTCAATACAGGGTTTTGAGTTGCATTTCCTCGTAATGGTGTGTGCGCGCATGCGCAATTTTTTCCTCAAAATTCCGTCAAATTCTTTAAGATTAAGTTGTCATATATATTTCAACTACAACCTTTTATCTTGTCAATACAGGATTTTGAGCTGTATTTTCTTCGAACACAAATGCAGCCTCCCTATATATTCCTAACAATCCTCCACTTTGCTTACATTTGTTAAAAAATATCAATCAAATATATATATTCATCCATAAAAAAAGTTCCTTTTCAAGTAAAACTTTCTATTAGTGTTAATATTTCAAAATTTTGACAAAATTAATAGTAGCGCAATGACAGCTTTAAATTGAGATTTTAATTTTCAAAAGTGAAAATATCACAGACATGTATATTTCTTTTATACGTTATATGTATCACCAGTAGTTTAGCACCATTCTATGGCCTTGTGCTAGAACCATGTGATCATGAACATTTACAAAAGTTATTATTAATTTTAGTAAAAGCTGCACCACTCTTTATGTTCACTTTGGTGAAATTCTAGTAGCTTGATTTATAAGCGCTTTGTTTAAAAAACCACTGGTGAATATCCATTTACTTATTAAATTATTATCACCTATATTTACTCTCCAACTTGCGTCAGTGTATCCTTTTAATATTGTTAGAAAACTATTATAGAATGGATGATATGACTTTGTACACTTAAGATAACCAAGTATGCTTCCCATAGCGTTCTAATGATTTTCCTAGGATTGCAGGTATAGCTTGAAAGCTTACAATATGAAACAGTAACATATGGTCTAGTACAATGCGTGACATAAATCAAACCTCCAATAACACTAGCATAGTGAAGTTAACTAATAGACCGTCCAGAAGTTATAGTCCCATGTATACTTTGTACACATATGCATATATCTTTGTATGCATATGCATTTATGTTCATATATCTTTGTACACTTAAGATATATGCATTCATTTTCATTATTGTGATGAAAACCATTTGATAACATCACATTATCAAATTCCTCATGCCATTTTTTAGGAGCTTCTTTTAAACCATACAATGACTTAACCAATTTACAAGCTTTGGTTTCATTGCTAGGTAGCACAAACCCTCCAAATTGTCCCATGTATACTTTTTCATTTATGTCACCAATTAATAATGGTTACATCCATGTGGTGTACATAAAAAAATATATATAAAAAATTGATGCAAAAGCGAACATTACTCTAATAGCCATTAACCTTGCCACTGATGCGTAAGTATCAAAGTAATTGATACCTTTCTATTATTTAAACCCTCTGGCTACTAATCTCATTTTAAAAGTTTGTATTGAACCATCCGTTTTATATTTTCTCCTAAAGCTCATTTACAACCTATAGGTATGGAACCAAGAGGCAAATCTACTAACACCCACGTACTATCAGATAGTAAAGAATCCATTTCTTCATTTATATCTCTTTCCAAAAAGGCAAAATCTCTTAAAGTTATAGTCTCACTATAAGTTTTCAAATCTTCTTTTGTTATGATATCAAGTTTGAAGAATCTATTTTAGCTTTCAAAAAGGTCGAGTATGAAAGCAATAATCAAAGGGGCAAGGAAGCATTGCTTAAAATCGTACGTGTCTAGTTGTTTGAGCCTTTCAAAAAAATTGATCATGCGAAGCTGGGCTCGACGATATTCAATTTCAACCGTAAGAGAGCTTGGTTTGAAAGAAATTTGAAGAATTCAAGTTAAAAGATTAAATGGCATTAATTACCAAAAAAAAAAGGTTAAATGGCATTGTTAGATGTTCCAAAGGCGTTATCGAAGGTTTCGGAGGAACCACCGAAGGTCGCGGGTGAATTGTTAAAAGTGTCAGAAAATTTGATAAAGGATTCAAAGAATTTGAAGACGAAGGATAAATGAAGGAAGAAGAAATAAGGCAACAACACATGCCAGTAGCTCTCCAACACGTGTGCGTCGGACACATGCAAGCGCAGGGAAAATGCACACAAATCAGCTCCAACACGTGACAAGTTGCCAACTCCAGCAACGTGACGCACAAGCATGCAGGAGCAAGGGAAAAACGTAGCGAGAAGGCTAGGGGAAGTTCAACGCACATATGAAAAAAATCAGGGATTTTCAGTAGCCATGTGCTGTGGCGAGAATAGGAGTTTCATTTGGCAAAAATTTTCGCGGAGCTTCCTGCACACTTTGTCATGTTTTAGGCTTTTCTATTTTAATTAACTTTTATTAAGCTAGTTTTTAATTAGTTTTAATCCTATTCAATTTAGGATTTTTAAACGCTTCTATAAAAGGGCTTGCAATTTCAACATTAAAAAGTTTATTCAGTTAATTCAAAATTATGAATTGATTCTCAGCTATGAAAGGGCTCCATTGTGACTGTATCCTTTTTTTTCTAGATTCAATTGAAAAAGATTTTAGTTAATTTTGTAGTTTTATCAGGATTAAGGTTCTATAGACTGAATTTTCATAGGCTTGTAATATGATAAATTTAAGGTTAAAGTTTTAAAGACTTAATTTTTATAAAGTTGCAATCCGGTTAAAATTTAAAATCTTTCTAGCTTTTTTGGGATATTTATTAGATTTAAAATTTCTAGAAGTCTTTTAAACTATGGGTCTGTGTCATCCTCCATGTTCAATAGAATAGGTTTTTTATTAAGTACACAATTTTTATTACCTTCTACTGAGAAAACTAAAGCTTAAGAAGAAATGGAATTTGAAACAAAAGTTTTCTCTTCCCAACTCTTTGACTCATTTTAGGAGATTCATATAGCACTTTAAGTTTTTTTTTTTTCTTTGTTGTCTCATTGCTAAAGGTACCAAGATTTGTATTGTTATCTTGTGTTGTTTCACATTGTGTAGAGACATTTTTTCAATGAAAAATGGAATCATTAAGAAAATTATTCTAAATGAATTCAGTGTTCTTCGATTCAACAAATATATTAGAGTCTAAATCCAAAAAACTATGTGCTTTAAAAATTTTTCACATATCCAATGAAGATATTTTTAATTGCTCTTAGTCCCAAATTTGATGCTTAGAATCTTGTACCCATAAAATGTGATACATGCCCTTGCAAGAATCAATTGGGTCGTTGGAAGGGCAGCACAAAGAAATATATATAACAAAATTTTTAAACCATAAACAAACAACATCCCAATTGCTCTCCTTTTGGATCCCGTTATATGACATGTATGTAAAATAGCGTGGCAAACAACATAGGGTGTTATACAAAAACAATAACTATATTTGAAGGTCTATTGGTCCTTGTGTTGCAATAAATTCACTCTCCAATCTTCTTAAGATGACACTTTGGTAATTCATATGAAACACGAGTTCTAGAGGCTTTGAAGCACTTTCAAACTGCTAGATTCTAATAATGATTATGTAAGGAGGTTATGATACATGGATATGCATTATATAATTGGGAAAAAAAAGTTGTTCAAGTGAAAAACATAATCTTTTATGTAGAGGACACAATGCACGACTATGCATTGATCGTGCATGATCATGCATTTAGTGTTTATCCCAACCTACAATATTTGTAATCAATCCAAATCTCTAGCTATAAGATAAGAATTACAAATAAATGTCAACCTATGGTAATACTTGACTGTGAATAACTGTGATTGGGCAATGTCATCTAATTTAAATCAAATTCGATCTTATCTAAATTTGATTTGACAAACACAATAGTCCTTATCCACTTATTGGTAACTCGTGATTGTGCACTTGACCATGTATGTTGTGACCCAAGGAAAAATTTATTTTTGACTGCCAATCTTATCTATTTGAATACATATTCCAATTTATATTTTCTCATAATAAATCCTTATTGATCCATTGAAAATATTACAAATACATATTAGGCATTGCTTTTCCTTATAATCATTAGTTTCATTTAATGCAATTTTGCTTAGTCATTAAGCCTTTTATTGATATTTACACATTATAAAAAATGACTAATTTGCCCTTGGTACACAAATATGGATAACTTTATTCATGTAAATTCTTGTGAAAAACAAGTTTACTCTCGGTTATCTTTTATGTTGTTAAATATTATTCACCTCCTTTACGACTATTTTTACTTTGTTTTCTCATAATTCTCATTGCCTTTGCTTACTTCATTTCATGGTTCCTGTTTAGTCATATATATAAAATGACCATGTACCCTATCTACATGAAGTCCACTTAAGGGTAGAATTTTATACCTGATGTAATTGGAATGACAAAACAGGTTGCACATCATTTTCTCATCATTTTCATTAAAATTACTTTTATGATTTGATCAATTTGTTCTAGGGTTTAAGGGCACTAGATCATCATTTTCAACTATCTTCTAAAGTTTATAATCAATCGATTGAATGTAAAGTATCAAACAAATTTTCCATATTGAATGTGAAGTTTCGTACAAATTTTCCATGATTATAATTAACTCCACAATTTGGTGCCCTTTTCAAAAATAGGTGTAAAAATATTAGCCATATTAAAATAAGATTTTTGACTTTAAAAATCATTTAATTTTGTAAAACAAGATCTCTTGCACTTATACCAATTGTAAAACCTCAAATTGTTAAATAATCCTAGAAAGAGGTGAATAGGATTTATTAACAAAGCCTTTATACTAAAAAAATTTTTGGACATGTTAGTAAATTTAATTCACAAAGATAGTTTAGCGAACAACACAAGATGTTAAAACAAATTAAAGCAATTAAACAACAATTAAAATAAATGAAGAGTAGGGAGAAGAAATTGCTCAATTGATTTTAAATTGGTTTGGAGCTTTGATCACAAGTCTCCTACATCCACTTCTCCAACCAACCTGATTAGAGTTTGACTTGATCTTTGAGATGTCACTCAATAGTTTGTTCGAGATTTTATCCACACTAGACTTTCAGGATTGTGCCCTAACAATAGATCTCTAAGATTTCACCCTCAACTAGTTATACAAGATTATGCCCAAGTGTTTTTGTTAAAACAAATACATAAAAAAAAAAAGGCCTCTCAAAGTCAGATACAAAGATTAAATACAAGCATATTCTCTCAAGAATATATAACAAGAGTTTAAAGAGAGAATATAATGAGAAGAAGAGAAAAGATTGCTAGAGTTAAGCGAGCATTGCCTCTAAACCTTCTCACTTCAAATCAACTCTAATTTACAATCTCTACCTTGCTTGAAAGGGAAGTAACCATTGGAGACAAAATAAAGTCGTTGTCAGTTGCAAAACTACAATTTTTCTTCTATGAACAGGTGTGATCACTTGCTTATAAGTGTGACCTCGACATTAATTATCTCGAGCTATTCTTTCAATGGTTAAATTTATGTTAGTGCTAGCAAGTATACGGGTGTGACCTCTTTTAAGGCTTCTATCTAGAAGCAAGTAGCAATTATGTATAAGACCATGTATGATGACTTGTATGCTTTATTTGTGGTTTGGTCACTTGTGTACATAAATACTTAACAAGTATACATTTCTCTTTGACTTTTAAGCTTAACCACTTTTGGGCTTTGGTGTTTGTGACCATAGGAGCTTGACTCCTTTTGACGTAGTCACACACATGAAGACTTACGCTCACAGACGTGCATCTTTTATTTGACTTCATTCTTAACCAAACAGAGGAGCATTTAAACGTGACTCTCCCACTTGACTCTCCTTTGCTTTGTCACATGTGTGACATCTTGAGTCTCACATGCGTGCATTTGATGTTTGACTTTGACTTTTACTAACCTTCTCTAACCATGCACGTGACATGCAATCAAAAGAAAACCTTTCCTATGACTAGTTTGTAAATGTTCCTTCATGGGTGTACACATATCATGTACGAGCATACATGACAATAATTTTTAGCTCCTAAAAGGCAGAAGCACGTAAGAGATGCTTACACTATGCCATGAAAAGGTATGTACAAGACTAAAAAAAACTATGTACAAACGTACATGAATCGTACACGATCTTACATAAAGCTTGCAAATGTATGATAACTCATGTCCTATTTTGATCATGTATCCAACAATGCCAAGGACAAAATAGTAATTTTAACATTACTTTTGTTACCATCAAAACACTTAGAGGGCTAACATATCGTGTCTTAACTAATATTTTTAATGAATATAAAATTAATAAATCTATCTTTATAATAATTTTTTGTAAGCTAAAAATAATGATAAAGTAGTTGAATTAATGTTGAATCATTTACATTTACCTTATGATGGAAAACTATTTCACATTAAGTGTGCATGTGCATGTCATATCATGAATTTAATAGTAGAGGAAGATATGAGTTTAGCTAAAGATCATATATCATTAATTAGACATGTTATTACTTAAATTTCATCACACCCAACTCATTTGCAAACATATCATCAGATGTATAGACAAAAAAATGATATCAAAACTACCGATAACATTGGACGTACTTTAGATTCAGAATCACGAAAAAGTTCAATGGTTCATCCAAAGTCAAGTCCCAATTCTGATCCATACTTAGAAAAGGTAAATAATTTGTAGGTCAATCTTCTAAATTTGGTAAATATTATAATTATATTAATATATAATTTTTTTTTTAGATAAATGAATCAAAATGAACTTTTTGATATTTTTGCATGATAGAAAACATATCAAAACACCTATCCAATGCTTTTTATTATAATACATGATCTAATAACTCTTCCAAAGTTTAATATAACATCAAAATCAATTTTTAATGCAAGTATATGTGTCTTAAATGATAAACAATCTAATTTATATCCAAATATGGTCGAAGTCTTTATGGGCGTGAAGGATTATATTATAATCGAATTTAAATTACAAAATCATGTAAGTGAATATATATTTGAAAAGTTTAAAAGTTTAGATGTTCAAGATGATTATGTAGTTGAAGATTTAAAAATTAGTTAGAATTTTTTAATTAAATTTAATTTAAATTATATGTTTGACTACATATTGTATTTTATTTTTAACAATGTAACTATGGTTTTCCACTATCATAAGAAAGGTTATATTGATAAGATTTTAGTTATACTATCCGCATTTTAATTATTTGAAAATTTTACAAAAACTAATACATTATAATAAAATTACTTTAATAAATATAAATTTAAAATGTCACTGTAGTGATCAGACCGTGTCAGCCTCCAAGTCTAATCTGAAGACCCATTAGTCTAACCCAATGTAAAAATTTCATACCAAATCTTCATGGATCGGGCTTTTTTAGTCAGATTCGGACAGAGTCGTGGCCTATTCTGTCCCATTTGACGTCTGTATTGGTGTCAGTCCGATTCGCAAACGTTTCCCGTAGGTTCACTTTAAAAGTGGTCTTGACACTCCCTGAATTTTGCACTGTGCCAGTAGGCGGACCTTTTTTTCTTTTTTTTCGGCCACTGCCATTTGAGAGGTCTAATTTTCGTAATAGAAGCACTGAGACTACGCATACAATGAGATGGAACAACTGGCGTTACAAGAGATTATGAAGGACAAGACCTTATGATGTGAAAATTCTGGAGAATAGTATTTCTCGTAGATGAACGTCAGAAAAACCCAGAAAATAGCAGGATAAAGGCCGCACTCGATTGAGTCATCAGCAGCGGGTGCAGGTATAGGAGTCCTGGCGTCTCAGCAGTGACAGAGATAAATGGCGAACATGATGAACATTTATATTTTTCAATAATGCCAAAATGATTATTACACCCTTTGCCGGTCAAAGGGCGCCTGTTAAAGTTAATTGAAAAAAGTGTACTAATTTGGCCCTTTTTTGACTTTGAGAATGGTATCCTGCTGCCTCAAATTCTACACGTTGTAGCCGCTCGTTTAGCCATTACATAATACATACTTGTATGGCGTGTCTCTGTAAGTTGAGAAAACAGTCCAACTAGTAGGCCATCTTTAGCAACTGGACCTTGAGACCAAACACATGGCATGAGAAGCACCAACTGCAACAGATAACACCTTGTGTGCTCCCAATCCATCGTCGTCCATTAGAAACTGAACTTCGACAGGATGCAGTTGTACCTCTGGCAACCCGGGAACACCTAATTGAGAATCTTTGGCATTTCCCCACATGTACAACTTCCCTTTATCTGAACATATAACCAGTCCTCAAACATTAGAAGCATAATAAATATATAATTATGAGTTTTATGTATTTCATTTGCTTATAAAAAATATTTTTGATCTACATGATTTCCAAATATTGGTGTTCAACATTGATTTTTGTTAAATTTAAGTATCTTTCAACTTACTTGAATACTACAAGATTTCCTAAGACCTCATTTCTGTGTGATTGTGAGATCAGATAATTTTGGGTACTTTGGAGGATTGTAGGATTGAAGGATTGAAGGGTGTAAGAACAATTAAATTATCAAAGACCATTTAACTTTTCTTACCTGTTACAGCTGCTGAAGATGAGCCCCCACAAGCAATGTAAACAATACGTTCATCAGCTAAAGCCTCAATCACCAAGGGTACTTTCTGATTTTCAGTTGAAGAGTGACCCAACTGACCATGTCCTCCATAGCCCCAAGAAAGCACTTTGCCTTCATCTGATGAATACTGATATTAGTATACAGCCTAGAATGGGAAGGCAGGGATGACAAGTGAGGAATGCATTTAATAAGGTTGCCACACCACTTGTGAAGTTGAGCAATTATTTTACCAGTTAATGCAAGAGAGTGATAGCCACCACTTGCTATCTGAATGATATGAACATCTTCAAGGCTAGGAATGGGCTTGGGTCTCCAACCACCAACCTTATCGCCTCTTCCAAGCTCATAGTTAGAATTTGCTGAGCAGAACAGGTAATGATGTGTAAAATGATGGTCACGTTGATATCAAAAGCAGGGATGAATGAAAGTTCAGTAAAGCTTTCAACTTTGAATAACTTAGTTGATAACCGATCTATTAATGCAAAATAGGAAGCATGGCATTTTAAGAAAATGATATCCAGAATTGGGCATGGAACTTGCCCAAACAAATGATCATATAGTAATTGAACTGCAATTGAGAAGATAAAAAGAGAATATAAGATAGAGGAATTGGTATCTTTACCTCCCCAATTCCAGACTTGCCCTTCCTCCGTCAGCGCTGTTGTAAAAAAGCCACCACAAGAAACAGCAGCCACAGGTACAGGTAATGCTTTGACCTCAGAAGGGATGCTAAGGCCTCCTCCCTCGTTAGGGCCTCGACCAGGACCCAGGCCCAATCTTCCATCACCTTCATCTCGACCACAAGTGTAAAGTTCCCCTATAATAGACAGATTAAGATATTTGACAGCCATGTATTTTATACCTTCTGTTACTAATATGAAGACAATCAAAATCCTTTTCTCATAAATAACAGCTTGAAACTCATATATGCGAGAATACACAAACCTACTGACATTTGAAACACAATAAGACAATTACTTCTCCACTTTCCCACAAAAATATTCCATTCAATTTTTCTCTATAGTACTAAAAGCCAAACCAAATACTATATATACAGGTAAAGGAATTTCTGTGTATATATAAAATATGTATAACAGGGACAGTTTAGAAGAACAAACCTGATTCTGTTATTGCAGCTGTATGTGCCCCACTAGTTGCAATGTGCCGTATTTTCCCATTCCAAGAACCTTCCACCAATCTAGGAAACAACTCCCTGTGATAGACAGAATGTCCAAGTGCACCAAAACCACCATAACCCCTGCAAACTTCTTTTCAGTGATAGAGCCAATATATATCAAACTAAAAGAAACATTTAAGTGAAAACAACAGTGTGATAAATGTGTGCATAACACAAATTTCCTCTTCTCCTAATATTTTTTCCGATCAAACACAAGAACATCATAAATTATCATGTCAACCAGTTACACTGACCGAGATTCTAAATCCTGAATGACAATATTTCCTTGCTTCAACTATCTACATTTTACTAAATAATAAAGGAAAATTTCCCTATTGATCAAAAGTGATTCCATATATTGATAAAGGTCTTTTTCTTTCTGTTTCATTAGTCCTTTGGTTGTAATTTGCTGAGACTGCTATGTCATGTCAACTAGCTTCCACAATAAGCACTTTTAGTACATTTTAAAATTTACCAAACCAAACCAAACCAAACCAAACAAAAATTTTGATTGGTGAATTACAACCCCCAGTCCTACAAGATTCATCACTCAAAAATAAAGGTCAATATTTCCCATGGACTCTAAACTAAACAACATCTTGATACAAATCATAAATAAAAGTGATTATTTTTGTGAGCCTTTTACTAAATTACTTCTACAAAGTGCACTTTTGAACCTTTAATTACTCAACCATACATAAACTTCTAAGAACTCAAAAAGCTTGCTAATTTACTTCTAAGCAACCAAAAATTCTGCTGATTTTTAAATCTTTCACACCAAAAAAACACTTATTCAATAAACAAATAATGAAAGTAGAGTTGCTGATTGCTCACTGACCAAGTGAAAATCTTCCCAAGTGATGTCAAAGCAACAGAGTGAAGTCCCCCGAGAGCAACACACTGAACAAAATCATCACCCAAATAAGGGTTCAGAGTGGGCACAAACAAAGAGTTTTCATGCCCAAAACCAAGTCTCCCACCATCTCCTTTCCCCCAAACCCACAACTTTCCATCCACAACCAACCCACTGTGAAACAACCCACATGAAATATTCAAACTTGAACCGAAACCCACTTCAGAATCTCTCTGAACAAGTCTTCCGGGAGTTTGGGAGATGTTAAAAGGCTGGGAAAGAATAATATTTGCAACTGGGGCGGGGTAGAGTCTCACTTCTTCAATGCCGCCGCCCAATTGGCCAGAGGCGCTTCTGCCCCACGAGAAGAGTTGGAGAGTAACGCCGTCGCTTTGGTTGTCACTTGTGTGCGTGTAGAGGAGTGGGACTTTGGTGGATGATGCGGAAGTAGAGAGATGGCGAGCGAGCTTTGTGAGGCTTTGGCGAAGAAGCATTGGTGTTGAAGAAGGGGCTGCATTTGCAAATGTAAAACCCAATTAAACCCAAGAAAATATTATTTGCTTTCCCGAGAAAATCCCATTCATCCATTATATTTTGATAAAAACTAATTTGACCCAGTATTTTCGGAAAGTGGCACTGTAACCCCTTTCAGCTGCACTCAATGGTCAGGTCTTAGAGACTTAAATGCTTTAAGGACAAAAATGTTATTCGGCACAACTAAATAAAGCTGAAGCAATCAAAAAAAAAAAAAAAGACAAAATCAAATATTAATGAAATAGTATAGGAATAATTTTCTTATTTCAATAATATGATAAAATTAAAAAGAGAGCTTAAATAAGTGCAAAATATTTTTTTTCTATATTTATTTGAACATGTATAATCTCTTTTTTTAGTGCAATTAAATAATCTAAAATCTTTTAGAAATAGACTCCAATAATCATTATTATATTTTTACTGCAAATCAATTCTATTGATTTAAAAAGTGAGAGAATATTTGTAAGGAAGAGAGAGATGTTCATTGAAGAGAGAGACCCAATATTTTCTATAATTTCTGCCTTGCAGGATACAACTTAGCCTCCTAAATCTCTCTAAATTATGGCATGATTCATTATGTGCTTGTGGCTTATATTCAAGTTTTTGGAACTTTGTTAAGCTATTTTGGCAAATCTATGCAGAAGGTATTTCTTTCCTTAAATGCTATTATTTTGACCAAGTGAGAATTGATTTCATTGTTTTTTTTACCTTTTCTCTAAGATTTTTATAATCCCCTTTTATTTTCTTTCATCTCCATATTCACTTAACTTTCACCCTTCTCAATCTTTCTTGAATCTTAAGTCCTTTAACTTGCCTCTCTATCTTCACCAAACTAAATTTGTTTTTTCCAATTTGTTTGCAAGTTTTTATTTCAATTGAAACGATATATTTTTATATCTTAATCATGTCATCTAAATACATATTCTCTTATGAAAAACATGTAAATATTGATCGATTATCTAGTTAACAAGCCAAAAAATAACTTTTCTAGTGGTGGAGTGAATTTTGGGAAACTTTTCTCAAACTCTCAACAGTGACATAACAAAATAGTTATAAATTTAATAACTCTAAGTAAAGGGTATTTATGATTTTACTTGTTTTTTTGTCTAAAATAGAGTATTTATAATTTTACTTGACCAATATAAAATATCCTCTGTAAAATTACAAATACTTTCTATATGTATAAGAAGTTTCTAATACACCCATATCAACTAGTTCTAGTTTATTTTAGTCACTTTTAACCATTTTCAATTTTTGGTTGCCAACAAGTCCAAATCCAAACATTAGGGGGCATTTCACCTCAAACATATATCATTTAATACAAATATTATAATAGAGATGTATGAAGTACACATGTTGCTTTTTAATTTATGAGGAGAAAACAAATAATTTTTTATCTTATTTTAAAAATTATTATATTTGTTTATATATTTTAAAAATATTATTATAATTTCAATAGTTTGTGATAGACTATTTATACTTCTAACTTGAGTTTGGGGTGTGATTATCATTTTAAAACTACTGAGAGGTATATGCAAATTTTAAAAACACTTTAAACTTTTTTTGAATTTTAAGAACCCTCTAAGATTTCAAAAGCAACTAAATTTAAAAATCGTGCAAAAATTTTATAAAATTATAGTTTAATCCCTAATTATTTATCATTAACACATCTATCTATAATTATACTAATAAATTTTTTTATTATATTTAACTCTAGTTAATATAAATTAAAGTAAAAAGATATTTAATAAATTTTAGAGATAAAATATTTTTTTGGTAAATAAAGAATTTATAAAACAAAAGGAAAACAAATGAGCTTGAACAACTTAAGCTTGGCAAGAACACTCGCTCGCAAACCAAAGTGAAGGCCAAAACCAAGTAAAAACTAAAACCACACCTCTTAATAGCCTATCTCAATTCCTACCGAGATAGAAATCAAGAGGTTAGAGAAAGCCACAATCTAAGAACAAGAAGCCGCCTTTGCCAACTGTGCACATGCAAAAATTAAAAATAAAATAGCTCCTATACTAAGGCCTAAAGATAAAGTTTTACAACCTAAATCATAAAAGTAATCCATATTTTATACAAAATATGAGGGGTGTTTCTCCTAATTACCCTCATGCTACCCAAGCCAAAGGAGAAAATATTCTCCAAATTAATTGTAGCACGTTGCCCATTTAAAAGCTTATCAACCCACCATCTCAAGATCACAAAAATTAGCTTTGTTCCATAACCAGAATTGCCCCAAAGTAGCTTACCATGCAGTTGAAAGAAGAGACAAACCAAGATGCTTTATCGGGATTACAATGGAGTAACACTATAACCACAAACAATCTTAAGGAGGCCAAACAAAAAGGGGTTTGCATGCTACAAAAGATGCCACTAAGCACCCTTGCTGGAGCTCTAAAGGACTGAGGCAGAAAGTCCTCTAAAGCATGTGCATGTAGGTGGACAAGGGTGGGTTTGAGTGCTATTGGAAGTGTAAGAAAAACAAGATTACTTACTTGTGCTTTATTGATGACCTGATTCTTTTTTGTAAGGCTAAGAAGAAAACTTTGAGGACTTTCAAGCGTGCTCTTGATGAGTTTAAGATAAGGTCAGGATTGATGACGAATAAAGACAAAAGTAATATATTCATCTCGGGTGTGAATGAGATTGAGAAAAGAAAAATAACTAATATTCTTGGGTTTAATGTTGGCATTGTACCTTTTAAGTATCTCGATGTCTCTTTGGTTTCTTCTAAACTTTTTTAGGAGGATTATAAATCATTGATGAGTAAAACCTTGGCTTAGATTTCTTTGTGGAAAAGCAAGTTTTTATCCTATGTTGGTAGGCTTATACTAATTAAGACTATCCGCTCTAGTATTCAAATTTTTTAGGCATCTCACTTCTTCCTCCCTAATAGAGTGCTTCAAGATATTGATTCTAAGCTTAAAGATTTCTTTTGGAAAAGAGTAGAGGCTAATGGTGGAAAGGCTAAAGTGGCTTGAAAAGAGGTTTGTCAGCCCTGTATTAAAGGTGGGTTAGGTATCAAATTGAGTAAGGATTGGAACAAAGCTGCGGTTATGAAACATATTTGAAATCTCAGTCAAACTAATGGTCAATCTAGTTAGGTTGATTAAGTAAGGGAAAATAGGATTAAGGGCAGAAGTATATGGAACATACAGAGTGCTAATGATTGCCATTGGTGTTGGAAGAAGCTTTTCAAAATTAGAGTTGTAATTTGTGATAAAACTACTTACATTATTGGCTATGGGGAGCAGACTTACCTTTGGCAGGATAAGTGTCATCCTCTAAAGCCTTTAAGTGTTATGTTTAGAGAAAAGATCTTTACTGACTCTGGATTAGGCAAGAATGTCGAAGTCAAAGAGATTATTGATAATGGGGAATGGAAATGGCTAGAGTCTAAGAGGTCTAGAGATTTGACGGAACTAAAAATATTAGCATGGCTAGACTTAGTAGTGGTGAAGATAGGATTATATAAAACCCTCGAAGAAATGGTGTCTTTTCCACTAATTTGGCGTGTCATGTGGTTAGAAATAGAGAGGAAGTTATGAATGACATCATTTTATATGGCACAAGAAATTTAAACGCAAGCATGTTATCATTCTCTAGCTAGCACTAAAGAAAAGATTAAGCACTGTAGTGACCCTAGCCATGTAGCATCCCAAGATAAGAAATACCTTTTAGGCTAGAATTTGGGGTTAGATGTAAGAATTAGTCATAGATTGGGAGTTAGAAGAGTTTAGAGATGAGATAGTAAGTTTCCAAAGCTAGTGTGGTATATGCATGATTCTTCTTGGGAGGTTTCTTTCATGCGTAGCACGGAAAATAAAATTTCTTCATTTTCTCTTGTGCACGCCCATGCAGGTTTGATGGAAGAAAGAGATAACAACTTATAAGTTTTCTTACCTATCCTTATACAATTTTTCAGTTAAGTTTATATCTTTGTTTTCAGAGAATCCCAACCTTAGGGTTGATTTACAGCAGCCAGCAGCTCCCAATCTAGCCAGAGAGTGAAAGAACTTGCTAAGAAGGAAAGTAGAGCAGCCATAGCAAGAGGTAAGTATTTCCTTGCCTCTTTCTTGAGTTTCCCAACATGTGTTTGATGATGAATGATATATGATATGTTCCCATCATGATTTGTGATTCGTGTGTTTTATTTACATGCTATGGTAATGAGAATGAAGTGATGATAATGAGAATCTCTACGCTTGGACTTGATTGATATGTATGTGTATGTTTATGCGTTTAAAATGATGCTTTGGATGTTTAATGATGAGGTTGTGGATAATTGATGAAATTGAAGAGTGTTTGTGTGTTAATTGAAGTGCTAGAAGTGCATGAGACTATTTGATTACAGATTGATTAAGTTTTGGAGTGGGATTCTACAAGTTTCGGGCATGGTTTACTGAAACAGAGTAAGACACACACTCGTGCACCGTAGACGCACGCTTATGTGCTCTTGCACTTATAGAGTCACGCCCGTGTGCATGAATAGTACACAGTTGGATTTTGGGAAGGGCACGACTGTTTGCCTGAGGGGCACGACCGTGCACTTGCATTTTAGAGAAAAAAGTATATTTTTCCAAACCCTAGCATGACCAGGTGCATGGCTTGAGCACCACCCTGTGTGCCTTCACACACGCCCGTGTGTCTCACTATGCACGCTCGTGTTTTAGTTGGAATTGAGAAAAATGATTGAAATTGAAGCATTAAGCATGGGAATCCTATTCTAATGGACATAAATCATTAAATAAAGGTAATATAAGAAGAAATAAGACATCATAAGCATCTCATAGCACAACATATCAATGCATTAGCATGAAAAGAGATCAAGAGATCCGATTGCATTAGTTATTCAGTATTCAGAATTCGATATCTGAGTCAGTTATTTTGGATGAACTTGAAGGGGCATCTATGAGATTTCAGTTTTTTAACTATGGTTAGATTGGTTTATTTTTAGCTTACTGGTCCAAAGACTGGTATGTATGTTATATTTCAGCTTTTTAGCATTTCGCTAGACTGTTTCAGCCCATATGGTCAAGATGTCGAATCCTTGTGTTCATTAGTCAGATCAGCACAGCAGGTATCTTCGGATATATAGAGTTACAATCACATTTCTATTTAGTACAACATGGTTTTGTACCATGACATCCATGTCATAACATGAATCACTATTTCAGTTTAGAGAATAAGAAACAAGTTATATCCAGAGTAATAAGTAATAGAAAACATGATCAGTGAGTTATGAAATCAGGTAGTAGTTTGTTTGGATTAAGGAAAGTAGGAAATGTTTACTGGATGATTTTATCACTCACTTTTTTTCCTCCTTCCTTTTTTTGCAGGTATGTTTGGTGCTGGTGAGGCGCGGGTGGACCATGACTGAAGGGAAGAGACTCCCGTATGTACAAATGGCCTGGTGGGATTACTTTTATTTGGAAAATACATGTATTTTGGTACCATATATAAACAGACATAGTTATAAATATATATATATATATATAAAATAAAAGTCTTTTTCAGCCCACCATAATGTTATAAAATGTTTTCCAACTTCCG
The DNA here is from genome assembly GCA_026122585.1 of Anacardium occidentale. NCBI lineage: Eukaryota > Viridiplantae > Streptophyta > Magnoliopsida > Sapindales > Anacardiaceae > Anacardium > Anacardium occidentale. The sequence continues at coordinate 11,222 of JAJEJH010000327.1, read as the reverse complement.
CATGCACGTTTCACTATTAGCAGTTTTTTTTCTTTTTCGTAGGATCTTTGCCGTGTATATATATATTTTCAGTTTATTATTATTATTAAATGCATAGATAATCAGTATTATGGTATATACGGCGGTGGGCCTTACACGCCACATGTCACTGTAGACTATTGTGTTATAATACTTATTATACTAATAATATACTTATAGTGGGAATCTCTATAACAAAAGCTGTTGCTAAATTAAAAACTTTCATATGGAAACTGTGAATATAAAATACTATTAATAATAATAATGAAATATTGTTTATGCCTTGAAAATTCTCAGGTTTCTTATTTATAAAACATGATATTCAACAGTGTATACTAACAATATAATACATACATATATATAATCAAAACCATACAAGGCATGCGAGCCATCTCATGCTATCTGCTACCAACTCATATCCCAAAGCTCACAGCCTTCTTGTCTCCCGCTCAGACATGAGAATCATTGACCAACATGAAGAAAAAAGAAAGAAGGGTAAGTGATAAAATCACTTAGCAAACGTTTTCTATCTCTAACATAAGCAGGTTTCAAGCTTAGTCTTATTTTGCGACTTGTCACGTTATGTTATGCTTTAATGTTTTCTTTATTCTCTTTTCTGTGGTATCTTATGTTACTATAGTGTTCTTTTTTTAATCTATTTTGTTTCTGATAAAATATGCATGCTATAGTGTCATGTCAATACTAAAAACTATAAAGATTTGCCTTTGGGTTTATTTTCTAAAAATTTTTTTTGAAATAAAAGTTATGATCCAAAGATCCCGAATATATACACATAATATATGCTGAAAAATTAAATCAAAAAATACTGTATCTAAAAATAACTAATATGCTGACTAGACTGATGAATACAAGGATTCAATACCCTGGTCGTATGAGTTTAATGTTACTGAAATATACCGATGCATAACAAGCACTCTTTCTAACGAGTTTGATCAATAACTATATCCTCTCTAACAAACATTAGTTTTTTTCTCTAATGAGTTTGTGAACTCACAAGTACTCGATCATATTCACCCTTGACTGATGTCCGAAATATCATACATTTATGCTTTAAAAACATATTATTGGATCCTTGGATCTGTTTTTAAAAACTTTGGAATGACATTTAGTGCTCTATTCTACTAATCATGCATGATATGCTATTTTATCTTGATATTATTGAGTTATGTATGCTTAAAAGTAGTTTAAGTGGCTTAAGTTTGCTTTTAAAGATGTTTTGTGCTTTTGTTAAGGTACACAGGCATGTGTTACTTGGCACATGGGCATGTGGGAAAGCATACATGACCATGTGTCACTCATGCTCTCAATCATGCTAGCTTTTGGAAATTTTATTATGAAACTTTGGCTGGTCACACGGGCATGCATTAATGCATTAAGACATAAGGTCGTGTCCCACACTTGTACGAGTGTGTAGTTGTACATACAACACTCTCGTGTCTTGCTTACACGGGCGTATAAAATTGGAAATGGGTACACAATTGTGTGCTCAGTCACATAGGCATGTGTTTAGGCTTTCCAAGTGTACACAACTACCATACAAGGTCATATTAATAAAGAAATTAGGTCACGTGGTTGTGTACCTAAGGGTACACGATCATGTGTTCAACTTAATCTTTGTAAATACTCGTCTATAAACCTAGAAATCCTAACCATCTCACATCTAAACATTTCCTAACTCAACATCAAGCATCGATTCCAAATCATCAATCATGCAAGGAACATCACAAGCATGCTGAAATCAATCCCATATTCAAGCATAACAAGCATATCACACAAAGGAAGAGAGAGAAAGAGGTAAGAAACACTTACCTCTAGCCATAGCAAGCAAGCTCTCTCTCTCAAAGCAAATCTCACTTTCTAGCTTGATTAGAAGTCCCTAGATGCTGATATTCTCTTCTAGGATTACTAGTCTCTATAAAGTAAAGGAAAACTTTGGGTGAAAAATGCTTAAAAAACGGATAAGAACAACTTAAAATAAGGCGGCGACTTAGACTACACGCATGGTGGTGCGCCTCAACATGCACAATCGTGCATGACTAGAAAAATTGACTAGTGTCATTTTCCTACGCTTGCATGAAAATCCTCTTAACATAACTCATGCATAAGCCACCTAACTCTAGAAACATATCTATTTCACCCTTAAACTCTCTCACAACCTTAGTATTCTTATCAATTCTCATTCTAATCTCAGATTAATAACCTAAAAGATATTTTTAACCCTGAGATGTCACAACTCATTCTCCTACAATTACAATTGCAGCACACCTTTATAGCCATTCAACATTAAATTAATGTTAAATACATCCATAAATATTCTCAATTTAAGTTGCATTCAACTTTATAGTCACCATATAAAATAATAAAAATTAGAGACAAGAAACTATAACTATATGGAAACTTATACTACTGTGATTCATTCCTAATCAAAAGTATATACATATGATGTGTAAACGGTGACATCATGAATTTTTAATTAATTTTAAGTGTAGAATCTAAAGTAGGAATTGCTAGATCCACTAGATCTAACCATTATTAAAATATATCAACAATTTAGATAATAATGATATATCAAATGCATATGTTTTGAATTGAATAAACTCCACTGATTATTTGTTCATACAAGCATTTTTCATTTATCAAATATCATCTTTTAGAAAACTAATCCTTGAAGATGTCAGATCTTCATTATTATATGCAACTAAAACAAATATCAAAAATATCATAGGAGATCCATATTATTACTTTATAATAATGAACAGTTCTAAGATTATTTCATTGTTATTAAACTTATGCATTTCTTCCTTAAGCTTTACATATTATCGTCCCTAAAGTCATGCCCAAATAATATATTTTTTTTATATTCAATCCATAATTGTTTTAATTCTAAAGGCATTACATATCGTTGTTGCCTTAAAATTTCATATACAAAGTCATTACATATTATCGTTTCCGCTATTGTATAAATGATATTGATATATACTATAACCGTTATATATCGTTGTTCTCCTAATAAGAAAAATTTTTAACTACTACAATCATTAGAACTTTTATTTATTTTAACTCCTCAATCTCATTTAAATCTTAAATCCAATAACCAATGCACATTTGGAGTGATATACATGTAAAAATGCTAATGTAGGTGTGTTATGCATTCAGTACAGATGCTTGAAATGAAAACAAAATTATCAAGTTTGCACATTAGGTATTCATCTTGAACCTAGAAATGAAATTGCTGTATCTGATTCCCTGAACAGTATAGTCAGGTACAGTGATACCAACATGTTCAAACCTATTAGAATATTTAAACTTGTAGAAACCAAAAGAATGTTCGAAGCTTTATATAAACCCTGTGATATTCACATTAAATTTGGTCTAAGGAATTAAACTAGAGATTTGAACAAATTCATTCAAGCTAAAATGTTCTGCAGATTTATAATTGATTCATGGAACAAGATCTCCTTCCGCCACCTACAAAATCTGTGTACTATATCTATGTATACATATATTTTTCTTCCTGTATATTAATGGCAGCTTATATTATCACTATTTCATTTATAGTTAATAGTACAACAGTATTCACGTTCAATTACAGCCCCTACAATGCAGACTCAAAATGCTTTAGACTCGAATATAATGCCAATCTTGGCATATTTTAATGGTAAGATAATATAATTGCACCTGGGTAGCAGAATGAAACCATTTTGGACCGAACTTAGTCCAAGGTAGCCAGATACCATAAAGGTCCTCCTATTCAATATTCTATTAATTATATATAACTGTAAGAAAAATTTAAAACCTGCAGTCAAACAGTAAATTAATAATATGCATCCTATAGCTGCTTCCAGAAGAACTTTCTACATTAAGTGCAGCAACATAGATAGTGTCATCTCTACAGCCGGCATAAAATCATGTCCGGTAGGGTCCAATTTAATTGCATCAATTATTAACGGGAATAAAATACTGTAGCAATCTTCCTCCAGCTGATTTCCAGACATAAGGCAACATATAAAATTAACCTTCATACAAGGTAAACTGTAAGGGGGGCGCCAGGCCAACCAGTCCAACGTGCAGAGAGATGCAGGTGTGCAGGCGGGCGAGCAGACCAACGCACGCGAAGTTGCGGGCGAGCAGACCAACGCACGCAGATTCGCAGGCGATGGCGAACGCACGTAGATTCGTGGGCGACGGAGTTGCGGGAGAGTGGTCACGGGCGAGCAGGCCAACGCATGCAGATTCGCGGGCGATGGCGAACACACGTAGATTCGTGGGCGATGGAGTTGCGGGAGAGTGGTCACGAGCGAGCAGGCCAACGTGTGCGGAGTTCGCGGGCGATGGCCAACGCACACAGATCCGCGGGCGATGGCCAACGCACGCAGATTTGCGGGCGACCAGTCCTACGCAGGCAAGTTCGCGGGCGAGCAGTTCAACATGAGACTTTTTCTACTCCATGTAAATGTAATATGAGAAATGATATTGTAAGATTAGAATTGGGAAAACTCAATATAATGATTTAGTTCGGAAGGGGGTGCGATTACTCAAACAAAGAGAATGCTTGTTCCCGCCATTTTGACAAAGCCTCATAAGCCTCTTTAGGGGGGAGTGACTAGTCTCACTTAGTCCGGGCCGGAGGGCTCCAAGCTAAGGGAGATGACAGCCACTTGCCTTGAGAGCTACTGGGCTTGTTGTTTGGCGGTTGCCCCCCTATCCGCTACCAACGATGTACGTGTAAAGTTATTAATAAAAGAAGTAGCCCGGTTCTCCCAAATATATTGTGATCTATATTGTTTGCGTGTGACTCTTGTTTGTTGGGTGCATTTGCGTGTGCCCAAGTGCTCGTGGGATACATTGATGACTTATGTTGCCCCGATGATTGGATGATTTGGTGTTCTTAGTAACTTACACCTTATATTAACGCCCGATTCCCGGGAACTAACCCTTGGCCCTTATTCCTTTGCAGGATATTAAGTTGAGTTAAGGCTAACTTGTTTGTAAGATTCAAAAACAAGTGCCGCACGGTGCCTAGGTTGTTAAGATAAACCCCTGGCCCCGTGACATAAACACTAGTACACCATGAAATAGAGTAAATGTTTTACACCAAAATATTACATGGTTTTGATGCTTGTTAAGAAAGATTTTATAATTGGAATCACTTTTTCCCAATGTCATTTTCTGCTAAGATATTCTTATGTTTTCCTGATATCACCCGATGGTTAAAAATAAATTTCCCTACTTGTGGTCACACAAAATCTCTTTATAGTGTGTTTGAAATGTATCTCTTAAATGGAAGCTTTCTGTCATATTGAATTCTAAGTATCAAAACACATTACTCGTTTTGAAATTTATAAAACTCAAAGCTCAGTTAATATTCTAAATATAACTCTTAACTAAAATCCAGATGTAAAATGCATTGCATTTTCAACTAACTTTTTATTATAAATAAAAGGTCGCACACTCACGTTACACATTCGATAGCCGACACTATAATTTGCATCCCCTAATGCCAGTAACATTATCAATAACAAGTAGAGTGTTCTCGATAAAACTATGCAAATAGAGATGGTTTCCCTGTTGACTTTTATAATCATCAAATATCATTTAAAGAGACCAAACTCTAAGGCATCCTTCCTCAGACCCAGAGATTAAAAGGAACTCATACTTTGAGAAAACCAAGCATGTAATTGCCCCTCCCAAATAACATCTCAACTCAACTTCAAATTGTAATACAAAGTCAAAAATCAAATTTAAAGTGTTGAGGAGAAGTTGTTGTCTTGGTGCTCGCTAGAGTGATGCCTTCACTATCACTAAAGTATTATTGGAATATTGTCGAAGTGAAACGAAAGGTGACCCAATGTTCATCAAGGAGTTTAATAGAAATGGTCACTTGCTCATATTCCACCTAGTTTAGTTAGATCGAGACCAAGAAGTCAAGACCTATAATTGCCAAATCTTCATTATCGATCATCGATTAGGGTAAGGATCGTTAGAGCTCACACATTGGGTCATGATGAAGGGAATTGGGGTGGCGGCCAACAATGAAGTCACTAATAAGGATTGGAACGAAGTGGGTAGCCACTCTTTCATGAGATTTCAATAGCTTTGACATCTCCTCTGTTTGTAGCTACCAACAAAGTAGCGGTTTGACATTGTCTAGCCGAACTAAGCTAGTCGACATCTCTTGCTTGCTCTCTTTCTCTTTCTTTCTTTCTTTTCCATTTTCATCCTTTGTTTCTCTTTTTTTTTCTTTTTCCTTCTTCTCATCTCTTTCTTTTCAAATATTTATATTTATTATATTATTATATTATATTATTATTTTCATTACTATTATTTATTTTTGTTTTAAGTAAATATGACACTAAATTTATTTGTCAAGGTCAACTTCCAATTACATCTCACTAGGCTTCACCAATATTAAAGTCATGAGAGACGTCACATTTGATTGGTTAGCCATTGATTTGAATTAATACACGAAAAACAACCAAGAAATAGAAGAAAGAAAGATCGATCATTTTCAACAAATTTTAATCTACTCTTTCTTATTTCAATCAAAATCAAAACTTTAAATTCACACAACACTAAAATTTTAGAATATAGTTTACCCATTAGAGCCATACTTTGGAAAAATTCCATTTTACCCTATAAGCTGTCTACTAATGCCAATTTTATCTCTCTAACAAGAATTTGGGGTATTTTAGAGAAAAAATTAGGACAAGTTATTAGGGTAGTAAGATTTGACCATAAAGGTGAGTGCTATAGGAGACATGGAGATTTGCCAAGTACTTATAAGAGTATAGGATAGTTACCTAATATATCATGCCTAGTAGTCTTGAATAGAATGGTATGGTAGAGAAATGTAATCAAACACTTAAAGACATGATGAAAAGTATGATGAGTAAGACAAATTTGTTAAAATATCTTTGGAGGTGAGTTAATTAAAAAACTCTCTACTTTCTAAATAGGGTTTCTAGTAAGTCTATCCTTAAAACATCTTTTGAGCTTTGGACTAGTAAAATGTCTCGCCTTAACTATTCTTGAGTTTGGGGTTACCCTACTGCGATTAGGATATATAATCCTAGTGAGAAAAAGATTTATCATTGAACCATCAAGTGTTCTTTTATAGGGTACTCACTTTACTCTAAAGGATATAAATTATACTATCCTTCACACAGTACAAGATTTCTAGAGTCCTAAACTGCTAAGCTCCTTGAATTTGATGTCTATGATACTTAAGTGGTTGTTGAGATTTCTACTATTGTTGATCCTTATGTTGATGCTTATGAAAAGGTTGTCATTATTCCTTTGCCTCCTTCTACTGAGTTAAATGATGTTGTATAAAGAGACAGACCTATGAGTTAAAATTATTGGGACTATTGTTGAAATACCTTTTTTAAGATTAACTGGAAAAAGAAGGAATGCTTTTTCAAATATTAATGTCTATTTGGCTACAAATGAGTATGATATTAGAATATTATTGATTAGATTTCATTTCATGAGCTATTCAAAGTGCAAATTTAGATATATGGATGAAAGCTATGAAGGATGAATGTAGTCTATAAAGGATAATATAGTATAGGATCTTATGGAGTTATTCAAAGGTTATAGGCCTATTGATTATAAATGGGTTTTCAAGACTAAGAGACACTTTTAGAGGAAGATAGAAAAGTTCAAAGCAAGTTTGGTTGCGAAGGGGTTCACTTAAAGAGAAGGGATTTACTTCAATAAAGCATTTTCTCCTATATCCTCCCAAAACTCATTCAGAATTATAATGACCTTAGTAGGTTATTTTGACTTGGACCTTTATCAAGTGGATGTCAAGACTACCTGTTTAAATGAAAATCTTATTAAGTAGGTGTATGTGAAAGGCCCAAATGGTTTTTAGGTTAAAGGAATTCAACGTATAATGTATAAATTGAAAGAGTCTATTTATGGTTTAAAATAGGCTTTTTAGCAATGGTATCTTAATTTTGATGAAATTTTGACCTTGTATGATTTTACTAAAAATATATTTGATCAATGTGTGTACATGAAGATTAGTGGGAGCAAATTATATGCTTAATACTCTATATAAATAATGTCTTTCTTACCAATAGTGATGGTAACCTACTTTATGCAACCAAACAATTTCTATCTAAGGCCTTTGGTATAAAAGAGCTTAGAGTAGCATTATTTGTCCTACGTATTGAGATTCATCAAGATAGAGCTCGTAGGTTGTTTAGCTTATCTCGAAAAGCTTATATTGAGCAAGTTGTTAAGATATTCAACATAGAGAATTGTAAATCTAGGAATGTACATATTGCAAAAGAAGATAGATTTAGTAATAAGCAATGTCCTTAGAGTGATATTGAAAAGGCATTTACGCAAGGAGTCTTTTATACTAGTGTCATTGGGAGCTTGATGTATGCACAAGTGTATATAAGGTCTAACATAGCATTTGTTGTGAATATTCTTGGTCAAAATCTTTCTAATCTAGGTTCTAATAATTAGGTAACGACTGTAGAATCCCAGGTTAGAAAAGCCCTTAGGGGTAGAGTTTAAGGGTTAGAAATAGAATTCAAGAATAGTTTGGGAGTCTAGAAGAGTTCAGGGGTGAGTTGATAGTTTTTCAGAGCTGTGTGGCCTTCGTATAATGCCTTTAGGGAGGTTTTAATCATGCGAAGCACGGGAAGTGGATTATATCCATTTTCCCTTGGTGCACTCTCGTGTGCCATGTCCTACACGCTCGTGCAGGTGGGATTAAAGTGAGAGAGACGGGAGAAATTAGTTCATTTGCTCACCCATTTCAGCTTCTCTTTCTCCATTTCAGCAGCTCCCAACCCTAGACGCGAGATCCAACTTCCAGCGGCTCCCAATCCAGCTAGAGATCAGAGAGAATAGCTTGAGTTAGAAATCTCCAGTAGCCATGTCAAGAGGTAAGTGTTTCTTACTTCTTCAGCGCATTCCCAGCTTGCTTGATGATTGTCTGATGATGTTTGGAGATGTATGTTTGCATTTCCAGCATTTTGGTTGATTATATGTGATGAAATATGATGATTGAGATGCTTATTTTCCACCCAGAAACATGCATGCTTTGTTTGTGTGTGTGTTGTGAGAGAAAGCCTGATTTGCCATGGTGATTTCAGTAGTATGGGATGGATGATGAAATTGATGATGAATATGTGTTTATTGAAGTGCCTTGGGTGTTTGATTTCAATTAATTTGAGTTTGGAAGAGATTTGGCTTGGTTTCCAGCAGTTTCAGGCAAGCCTTGTCTAAGCAGGACAGGACGCACGGCCGTGTGCCCGCTAGAGCACGCCCGTGTACCCTTGTTTCTGCAAAGACACGGTCGTGTGCACGAAGTGCACACTGTCTGAATTACAGGGGCACGACCGTGTGTCCCTTGTTTGCATGAATACTCCCAGATTCCAGAAGCTTGCACGGCCAGGCACACGACCGGGGCACGATCCCGTATGTCTAGGCACACGTCTGTGTGCCTGTGCCCAGCACGGCCGTGTATGCGAGTGCACGCCCATGCGTTTTCCTTTGCATGCCCGTGCTTTAGCTTTATTTCCCAGAATTTGCAGAGATTAAATCTTAAAGGTTTGGTAATTCATCCAAGGACTAATAATCATCAGATAATCCAGAATTCAAATAAGAATTGGTGCATATGCATACATAGCATAGCATGTAGCCTGAAAGAGGATCCAGGGATCCGAATTCAATAGTTTTCAGTAGTCAGAACTCGATATACAGGTTACAGTTTTGGGTGAACTCGAGGGGGCATCTGTGGGACCCAGCTCTCTGACACCAGTCAGATTGCTCAGCATAGTACTCAGCTTTCTAGCCAGTAGCTAGAATGTTCAGCCCACTTGGCGAGGATGCCGAATCCCTGTGTTCATCAGCCTGATCAGCACAGCAGGTACCTTTGAGTACATTTAGAGATTTGCATGCATATTCAGATTTCAGATACCATGTCATGACATTCATTTCAGAATTTGATTAATAATGAGAAATAGCTAATCCAGTAATCAGTTTCAGCACCCGCAAGCGACTAGATGTATGAATAGGGCCGACGTCAGGTATGTTTGCAGTGTTTGTTGCTTGCTTGGGTCGAGGGAAGTAAGGAATGCTTACTGGGTGATCTTTATCACTCATCCCTTTTCTTCTTCCTTCCTTTTCAGGTTTTGTTGCTGCTGGCGAGGAGTGGGTGGGCTGAGGCTTGCGAGAGGGGACCCCACACACAGTTTCAGTTGTATTCTCTTTCAGTTTTGGACCTGTGAGGTCTTGTACCTTAATGTAAATGTTACCAGATGTACAGAACAGATGTATATATTTATATTTATGAGACACCAGTTTGGGCTCATTGTACATTTACATTTCAGTTTCAGTTACAGCTTTCGCTTGAACACAGATGTACATTTAACAATAGATTTTATTTTCGTAGGATTCCTGTCACGGGTACCCGATTCCCAGTTTAATAAATAAAAGAATAGTATCTTTCAGCAGCAGGGGTACTCATGGTGACGGGTCCTACATTGTTGGTATCAGAGCATTTCTCTGTGCCATTTTAGTAGAGATTTGAGTTGTAAGTGTGTGATGTCTGTTTTCTCTCCCTCGCAGCCATCGTCCAGACCCTCCTCACAACACAGTCAGGTATTTCTTTTCCAGATTTGATGTGTTATGTATTTCTAATCTCGTTTGCTTGTGATGCTTTAGATAAAGAAGAGTATGTACCTAGATACATAGATGAGGCCAGTAGTAGCCCTCCTGTCCACCCTATGAGTGTGAGTGATAGGAGACGATCTTAGAGTACCTCTCATATGTCCATCAGGCCAGATCAGCTCAGAGAGGTGATTGGGAAAGTTGTCAGAGAGAGTTTACAGCAGGCTGGTGTGGGTAATGTGCAAGAACTAGCCAGAGTTAATCCCCCTCAGTATGAAACCTATCAGTCTTCAAGGAGAAGACCGTTTCAGCCACAGTCTCAGTCTCAGCCCCAACCACAGTATTATTTAGTGTCTCAATCAGTCAGATAAGGTTATCAGTTTCAGCCTCAGCCCGTCAAAGAGGGGTATCAGTATCCGACTGGGTTTGTAGAGTACAGCCAGGCCATGAGTGCAGAGACAGCTGGCACTGGTTCATCAGAGAGGCTGCATCTCATCTATCATCTGTCAGGGTCTTTCCAGCCATCTAGATTCAGTGGGTCCAGAGAT